>PVJS01006452.1:0-59817 GCA_004027185.1 Glis glis | reverse complement strand
AAGGCAGCCTTAGATAACACAGAAAGGGGCAGCAATGACTTTCTTTGTAGGTGACCCAAGGAGTCAATGGGCCTTATCATTCCTCTCCAACCGACATCTACAGGGGAACTTCTCCCCATTCCTCGACATATATAGTCCATACTCCCATATTCCAATATATCCAAAGAATATATCCAAAGTCCATCCTCTTTTACCCTCCTTTCATTATTTTGTCTCTTTGTTTCATTTCTATCCAGTAATTTAATTTACTTTTCTGTTTCTTAGCACCTTCTTTTCTCTAAATTCCCTAATGTTTTCCCTTTCTCTTCTGTTTTCTATCCTCCCCCCATCCATTTGTACATCTACATTAGGGTGCTCTCTCGGTCTCTCTCGCTCTCTCCTCTCTTTTTTCTGTCTTTTGAGATGGGGTCTCACTATGTTGCCCAGGCTGGCCTAGACCTCCTGGGCTCAACTGATCCTCTTGCCTCAGCCTCAAAGTAACTGGGACAAGGGGAGAGCACTGCACCCAGCTCCAATTTCTTCCCTTTATTAGCCAGCTATTTTCAAATTTAAAGCCAATAAATTCTTTTTTTTTCCCCAATACCTGTTAATATCCCACAAAACATGTATTTAGGAAATGTTAATCTTAATCATTGATTAAAACATGCTATACAAAATATTATACTTCATCTTGTCATATAGTTTATAAAATGCCATTGCCTTTGGAAAAAACAAAAAGGAATTTATACAGAATTACCAAATTGCTGGGTGAAAACACTGCATGTATATTGTCCTTATCACTTAAGTTCATTTAGAAAATAAGATTATAATCACCAGTTGTAATTTTGTGATTCTAGAGATGGGGGAAGGAAGGATGAAAAGCAAAAGAGTTCTTAAAATCAAGTGTATTGTATGAAATAGAATATTTTACAAATACTAATATCTAAAACCACTTTTATTTTTCCTTCTCTGATTTTCATGTTTGACCTTTTATTGAAGTGGGGAGAAAAGAATGGAATTTTATGAATTTTATGATCCAGTGAATGCACAGGCATGCTATGTTAGACTTTTCAGAAGGTATGTTATACAATAATAAAAAATTTTTAATGAAAATTGTTTCCCCTTCATGGTGGACTACAAATTATTTACTTCACATATTTTAACAAGTATATTTCAAAGTACACGCATTTTACCTGAAAGCTCCGTAAAGTGGTCTGTACCAACAGACAAATGAACATGGAGTAAAAAGCAAGAACCACAGGATACTCAATCCAAAATCAACCCCTCTTGCAGAATCAACAAAAAACCAAGCCAAGCATCCGAAGATATTTAGAAACAGTGTTACAGCGTGGACTGTGGAACCAGAAAACAAAATAGAAAAGAAATGTTTACATTCAATTTATTAATTCATTCAACAAAAACTATAAATGAAAAAAATTACTAAGAACAAATGCATTCTACCCCATGTTTCTGTTTAGTACTTTTCAAAGTACTGCTTCTTACACATTTGATTTGAAAATAGTATACACAGGAAAGTGACTCCTAATACATGCACCACTGGCAAAAATTCTGTGGGCGCTCTCTCCTCCTAATAAGCAACTGCACAGCTAACCAAAAGAACGCTACCTTCAGGGCTTCTCCCCTGAGAAGGAATCTTACCATGTGCCTCGTGACCCAAGACGCAAGAAAGGTATTTGCTAAGAAAAGAACCAGGACCTGGGAGGAAAAGATCCTATACTCAAAACTGTATTTTTTAAGAATGGGCTACAGACTAAAAATACAAATAGAATACCATTTTCCAGTGACTATATAGGCAATCTTTAAGGATATCAATTCATCTTTGTCTATAAGGATTATGAACTCATTTTCATAGAATTGTTCATTCCTTAAAATCCTGGAAAAAAAGTTGTGTTTTGGTAGAGGATTGAGGTTATTGATACCACCCCACCAAACCTCCATACACGTGCACATCATGATGCATCTCCGCTGCTGTGGCAGGCCTATCCTTGATTAATACACATGGGTCTTGGCAAACCCTCCCTTCCTATGCTGTTAAGAATGACTTTTACTAGCAGATGAAAAACAAAAAAATCCAAGTAACATCTCATTACACTATGATCCTAAAGAACCACACCTACCCATTATAATTAATAACGTTTGAAGGATTCTTTAAAAATATATTCACAAGCTGAATTTATTATAGGAAATAAATTCTCATGAAAACTAAAATACTGTAAAATGTAAATTATCAATAAAAATATGCCAACAAACTGATTCGAATTAAAATTAACAAATGAAAAACCTATTAAATTTGAATAATAAAAACAACATACATTAAAAAAAGTTAAAAATCTCCTTATGAATGAAAATCAATAAGTAATGGAACAGGAACAGGATAAAACCATATATTCCAGGATGCTCTAGATTTGCTCTCATCTAACCACTAAATAAAATCTCAAGCGAAAGCTCCAGACAGTGAGTGAAGACACCTTGGTTACAGCCAGTTAATAGGGAGCCAACCGCTTCACCTCTGTGAGCGTCAGTTTTTCAGCTAAAGAAATGACAGTTCTTCGAGCTTCAAATTTTCATTTCTTTCTATCACACAAAAGAAACTCTACTAACTATTCTATTCCCATTAGAATTTTTAATTCTCATGAAAGCTAGCTTACCAAAAAAATTTACCCAAATTTTTTCCTCAAAATAAAGGTAGTTGTGGTAATGGCCTAAAAATAGAATTTTAAAAATTCTGTGAAATAGAAAATTATTCTGTTGTATTAAATGACATCTGGCTGCCTAAAAATTTTTTAAATGTTAACACTCTAACTTAAATTTCAGTCTTCACAGAAAAAAAATTTTAAAGATTTATCACCTAATCCATGGAAAGAAAAAACATGTTTTGAAGTCCACAGAAATTCTTCCAAGTATAAACAAATCATCAATTTAATTCTGTATAACCCATAAAGGTTTTTTTCTACATATTTTCATATTAACCAACAACCATGATCAGTAATTCATTTATTTGTACCCAAAGAAGACTAAAATGTCTACGGCTACTTACTGAACAATCTGTCCATTTATACAGAAATGAGAAAATGTATAAAAAGGCAAGGTAATGTGAAATGCATGATATATATTGCTAATTTCAATCCAACTTAAGGGAGCAATAAATCTATGCTAGTAGACTCCCAAGTCCTTAGAAGAAAACACTTAGGCCATTTTGTTTACAAGATTTGCAAGTTGAACAACTCTTTTATATAAAATTCCAATTTGCTTCATTAGGCACTCAACTGTGGTATTAGAGGACATAAATTTACAACTATCACTATACTATTCTTCTTAGTAAGTTCTGAATTAAATATAGATACCCAACACAGTATACTGTCCTCTTTGCTACATGATCTTTCTTTTTCCTTTTTTAATTAAAAATTCACTCAAAAAAGGTTGATACAACAATATCTTTTTATCTTTCTCTCTCTCTCTCTTTCTCTCTCTCTCTCTCGTATGTTTGTGTGTGTGTGGTACTGACAACTGAACCCAACTGAACCCCTTGGCTCTTGTCAAGCTTTGCATATACTTGGCAAGAGCTCTACTACTGAGCTAAACATGATAATACACATAAAGTGATTAGCACTATGGCTAGCATGAAGTAAATCTTCAGCAAATGTTAACTCTCGGTATAATTATTACTGTAGTATGAAAGCATTAGTCAACCCCAAATCAATAAGAGGTTGATACTTCTTGAAAATAATTTCTTGAAACAACTTACTAAAACAGCCCATATTCTAGAAAATTTAGGCATATTACTGAGCTAGTAATACTTTGTTCCAAATAATACTTCTTCAAAATAGAATCCCAACTGGAATCTTGAGCCCTCTTTAATATCAATTAACAGATCTGCCAACTGAACCAGATTGGGGAAAACTATACTCAACTACATGATTTCTGAGCGACTCAGAACATTATATACTTTTAACACAAAACAGATCTATTTTGAAACCATTAACATTTAGTTAAAGTTAACTATCTTCCCCATTCAATCTCTATTCACTAAATTCCTCATATAATTTTCTTCCAACCCCTATTTCCCCCACAAAAAAAGAAAACTTTTTGTTAAGCCAAAAAACTTATGCCAAAAATGCTAGGCCAATTTTTGCCCATTTAAAAAATAAACATGCATAAAATATAACTGCATATATAATATAGAGAGACATATTAAATAAAATACATGAGTTGATTAGCATGTACATATATGGAATCATACCTTTAATATTAAAAAATATTATACAGACACTGGGGATTCAGCAAAAGATATCAGATCAACAATAAAATTTCAACAAGAAACTGAGAGTTAAAGTACTATCCAGGCTGGACGTGGTGGCGCACGCTTGAAATCTCAGTACTTGGGAGGCAGAGACCGGAGGATCCGGGTTCACGGCCAGCCTCGAAGTTGCGGAGTGAGGCCCTCCGCAACTTCGCAAGACCCTGTTTCAAAATAAAGAATAAAAAATAGGGCTGGGGGTGTAGCTTGGAGGTAGAACACCCCTGGGTTCAATCCCCGGTACCGCAAAAAAAAAAGTACTATCCAGAAGAAATTGCTTCTCTTATTCCAAAACAACTTCACCTATGTGAAGAGTGCTCCTCAAAGATTTTAAAGAAAAGTATCTCATCTCTTTAGGGGAAAGAAAAAAGTCTCATCAATCATAAAATAAAAACATAGTTTTCCTTCATTAAGAATGTATCCTACAGCCGGGCGTGGTGGCGCACGCTTGTAATCCCAGTACTTTGGGAGGCGGAGACCGGAGGATCCAGGTTCGCGGCCAGCCTCAGCTCTCTCGCTGTCTGTCTGTCTCTCTCTCTTTTTCTTTCTCTCTCTCTCTCTCTCTCTCTCTCTCCTCTTAGTGAGGCCCTCTGCAACTTCGTGAGACCCGGTTTCAAAATAAAGTATAAAAAATAGGGCCGGGGGCGTAGCGCGGAGGTAGAACTCCCCTGGTACCGCAAAAAAAAAAAAAAAAAAAGAATGTATCCTACAAATTATCCATTATCTCAGCTGTTGTATAGCTAAGTTGTGACTTAGCTAAGAAGCCACAATTGCTATCTCCCCTATAGACATAATGACATCAAATAAGGTTGAGACTACTGTTTGGAATAAAAACGAAGCAGAGAGTAAGTGGGAAGTCTGTATACATACAGTAAAACTGTTAACAGCTTGACACTTATTTTAGTATTCCATGCGTTATAATTATACTCAAAGCAATATGAGCATCACAGCCTAAAACATATGCTCTGCTGTTCTATTCAATAAAATGTACTGTATTACTTAAGTACTTTCAAGAAGAAAAGTATTCACAACCACTTGAAAATGAAAAGTAAGCTGTGCTCAGAGCTATTTTTAAAATTAGAGTTTATAATAATATTTTATGTCCCTTTTTAAAAATACCCAGAATGCCTACATTTAACAGAAGTTAAATGATCTTCCCCTGCATAAAATATTATGCATAATTTTTTCAAAGCACATGATGCCTAGATAACATTCTTCAAGAAAAAAAAAGAATCATTATAAAATCCTACCTAAGTGACAGAGAAGTTATCGTTTTCTTAAAAAAAAAAAAATAAAGCACCAGTCTCAATATATAGGTTTTCCTCAGCCAAGGACTTACAATGTCACATATAGTACAATTTTGAAGTGTCTAAATATGACATTTCACTTTGAAAATTATGCTTCTTAATATTTATCTACAGAAGAAGACCAGTTTACTATACTATCCTTAATATATCAATTACAAAACTCCCAACAAATCAATAATTTGTTTTATACTTACACATCCACAAGTAGTACATAAGCTTTACTGTCTTTTGGAATTCTACAGGAATGTCTACTGAAAAATCCTGATAGAAACAAGGTCCCACAGGAAAATTGTCAGGAAGAGGTGGCCAATTATTTTTTCTGCCTGTAAATTTTAGAAAATAAATAAGTTATTTATATCAAATATGTTCTATTCTTATTTTTGTTTCATAATAAAGAAACCTATTACTTTACTCCTACAACTTTGAAAGCCACGCTCTTTATTTTTAATTTTTTTCACTTTAGAAAATGATAGATGGTAATTTTCCAGTGTCATATCATATCATGTTTAACAGGTACCATTTATGTACAAGAGAAACCAGAAACAAAAAAGAAAGCACAGAGACATATACTGTGACTGCCCTAAAAACAGGTTTATTTTGTAGTCCTAAGAGTCTGGCTGTCATGGAAAGGCCATCTAGGGGGGTGGTGTGTGTGTGTGTGTTGGTGTATGTGTGTGTATTGGTGTGTGTGTGTGTATGTGCGCGCGCACGTGCGCGCGCACGTGCACACACATGCGTCATGATTGAACCCAGGGGCATTTTACCTCCGAGCTCCACCACCACCGATCGGTTGGTTGGTTGGTTGGTTAGTTGGTTGGTTGGCTGGTAGGTACTGGGGATTGAACCCAGGGGCATTCTACCTCCCAGCTACATCCTTAGTCCTATTTTATTTTTATTTTGAAACAGGGTCTCACTAGGTTGATGAGAGTCTCACTACTTGCTGAGGCTATCCTCAAACCTGCAATCCTCCTGTCTCAGCCTCCCAAGTACTGGGATTATGCCCCACCATACCTGGGGCAAGTATAACTCTTAATTTCCCATTCTTTGTTACTACCTTTACTTAAACATCTCTCATAGAAATAATTTTATTAGTGCTACGAAATAGGTCAGGTTTTAGTTACAGGTATTTCAGAAACTGATCCTAATTAAACCTGCTACAGATGGACATCTCTGAGTTGGGAGCTAGAAAATGTGCCAGGATAAACTGTTCTCAGGAGGCCCTAGACCTACACATGCAGGGTAAGGAAGAAATAGTTCTGTTTATTATTGTTGTCCTAGCCTGTTATTCCATCACTATGCCAGGTACCACAATGATGTACCTAGCTCCCTATTCCTTCTTATTCTTAAGATACTCCTTTGATTACCTTTGGTAATTATAGGTCAAATAGATTTCATAGCAAATAATTCAGCACTGATTTATTTCTCTGATATCATATAAATACCCTGGGCTTCCAAGGGTCACCACATTTTTTTTAAATGTGTTTTGACAAGTAAAATTACTTGTGAGGACTGGGACAGATAATTTGAAACTGGTCTGAATAAATTAAGAATCAAACATGGGGCACATTCGAATGTGCTCATAAAGGTTCAACAGACCCAAAGAGAGCCCAAGTGTGGAATCAAAGGCTCCTGGGCTTAGAATGAACCAAAGGTATCAGATTTGCATTCACTTTCTCTGTGATGAGGCCAACACGGTTCTAATCTATCAAAACACTATGCAAATCAGCCAAGATCAGAGTGCTACAGAGTATTAAGTAGGCAATCTGCTGTGTCTGATCTTCTTACTAGAACAGAAAAACAGGGCAGGGTTTTATCCACAAACCAAATGAACAAAGCTTGGATAGACATTTGTATATCAGACTTCTCTGAGCATTACCATGTTGACTGAGGTTTTGCATTTCTCGTTCTCGACGATCTAATTCTGCAGCTTTTCTTTCTAGTTCTTCTTGGCGCTTAAGAAGTTCAGCTTGAGCCAACGCATGCTCCTAAACCAAAAAAATCAATGCATGAATAGGCTGTTGGAAGCATAAAATACTCTAACATTTATATGCTATCTCTTACTCTCAGTAATATGATAGAAACCTAATTCAAATGTGTTCCCAAACTATAGGAATTCATGAAAGATTATAGTTTCTGGAAATATTATGAGGATAGTTGGCTCATTTTGTTTTTTTGGTTATGAAAACCCTAATTGCGAATGATGTATCCACAGGACAGGAAAACTCCTCTCAGTAAGAGTAATCAGGGTCCTAAGGTAATCTGGAAAATAAAACTGAGGTGACCTTTGCACTTAAATGAGAGTGAGAACAGAAGCAAGGGGAACAGTTGAAGAAAATGGACAAACAGAAAAAAGGGCAACTGAATTGGCGCCGATAAACTGGGTCAAATGACATACAAGGCTCCTAGTAATACAGTAATATCTTAAATATCATAAGATACTGAGGTAAAAGAAGGACATGCTTAAGAAATTCCAGTCTGTAACCCTATCTGCTTGTATGTGATACCAAGAAACTTACTTGCTTCCATTTTTCTAGGACTTTTGCCATCTTCTACCTCCTCCTGCTGTCCATTCTTTAGCCATTATAATTCTCTCCCAATAATATCTATTACTTTATCATTGTTACCATAGTGGTGACAATTGTAAATGCATCAAAGATAAAGACCAAAGGTAAGAAAAATTTCACTATACAAATTGTACACCAAATATATAAATTTTATAATTCCTAATAGTGTAATAAAGCAAATGTTAGAATCTGACAAAGAGGAGTACTTATGGGGTGACAAGATGCTAAATCCAGACTCAAAAGTGAGTTAAACGTTTAAAAATAAGGAATGTAACAGTACAAAGAATTACTCTGCTCCGAAAGCAAATGTTTTTGATATTGTAATTTCCAATATAAATTTACATAGTTAATGTAACATAAACTAACCTTTGCAATCTGTGTATAAGCTGGATGTTCCTCTGTGGGTTTCATTATTGCTGGTTGTGTATTAGGTACATTAGGCATTTTCACGCTGCCTGGTGGAGGCTAGAAAGATTAAGAAAAGGAGAAATTACATAACACAGAGATCCAGCTTCAAATTCTTTCAAAAGGTATAAACTAATAAAAAGCAAAATCCCCAAATCTGTCCCCTTTCTTCATGTGTATGGCAAAGAGCTGCTTAAGTTTTCCATCTCCATTTTCTCAAACTCATTCATCTCTCAACTCTACAATCTTATCTACTATCTTTAACATTATACCATATATTCTCCTCCAGGATACCACATTTTTTCTTAGTCTTTTAAGTATTTTTATAGTAAAATACAGATAGACTAAAGAAGTATACTGAGGAGCAGAACACAATGGAGCATGCCTATAGTCCCAGCTACTCAGGAGGCAGAGGCAAGAGGATCACTTTAGCCCAGGAGGTTAGGGCCAGTCTGGACAAAATGGCAAGACCCCATCTCTTAAAAAAAATATACTGAGGCTTACAGCCAACTCTTCCCCCTTGAGAAAACTACATGCCAGTGTCCTAAGAATTATAAGGTGACCTCTTGGTAGAACCTAATAGCCCCTGAAAAGGGGAAAGGGGAAGGCATACGGAATTGAAAAATAAACCATACAAATCCACTTTGCAATGAAGATCAGTAGTATTTGAAAGCAGCTGAAAGATCAAAAAGTAGATATCTACAAGCCCATCAATGGGGAATTATTAAATTAATATATATACATGTAGTACAGACATTGAAAAGAATGAGTTAGAGCTATAGAAGAATGACTTAAAATACTAAATGGAATGAAGCAAACTATAGAGCAGTGTGCATATGATTATTAAAAATAAACACAGATGTATACATACTCAGAAAATATCTGGAAGGTCACAGAAAACAATTATCAGAGAAACTTTCACCTTTTGCTTCATTTAAGTCAGTAGGAATAGGAAGAACTATCAATAAATGGTTGTTTGGCCAATCCTTAAATTTGAGGGAGAAAAATAAAATCCATAGATCTCAACAGAATAAATTTCAAATGGATAAAAAATCCAATATTAAAATAAAAAAAATGATAGCTGGGCATGGTGGTGCAACCTGTAATCCCAGTATTTGTGAGGCTGAGACAGGAGGATTGTAGGTTCAAAACCAGTCTCAGCAATTTAGCAAGGCTCTCAGCAACTTAGCAAGATCCTGTTTCCAAATAAAAAATTTAAAAAAGGGCTGGGGTGTAGCTTGGAGGTAGAATGCTCCTGAGTAAAATACCCAATACCACACACAAAAAAATAGAGTAGTAGTAGGTAAATTCCATAGACAACAGATGGCTATCTGATCTTGGGGTAGAGACTAACCATTCTAAATATTTCAAAGAGATGACAGGAGAGAAATCACAATGAGAATGTAATTGACTACATAAAAATTTATAAGCCTGATGACACAAAGTATTTCATAATCAAGATTAAAGGGCAAAATATATATAAGCAACACATGCAACAGATAATAAACAAACATGTTATTGTGTAAAAATAAACATATTAAAATACCTCAACATGCAGATTATTGAACACAAAAAGAAAATAAGCACATAAAAATTCAACCTCATTAGTAATTTAAAAATGCAAATTTAATCTAAACATTTTTTAAATTATGACCATGGCATTACCACCACATTTTGGAAAACATGTAATGAAATGGTTATTCCCATACACTGATAGGAGTATAAACTAGCACATATAAAAATTTTGAAGCACAATTTTGCATTATGTATCAAGAGCTACAGAAACATTTATACCCCATGTCCCATGAATAGCTGGGTTTTAAAAATATAGAAACTTCCTCACCAAGACCCCCAAAGCTTAGGAAATTAGAACAAGAATTAATAAGTGGGATGGCATTAAACTAAAAAGTTTCTGCACATCAAAGGAAACCATCAAGAGTCTAAAGAGAAAGCCTACGGAATGGGAGAAGATCTTTGCCAGCTATCCCTCTAAAAGAGGACTAATATCTAGAATATACAAAGAACTTAAAAGACTTTACACTAAAAAATCAAATAACCCAATCAAGAAATGGGCAGCTGAATTGAACAGACACTTCACAAAACAAGAAATACAAATGGCCAATAGATAGATGAAAAATGTTCAACATCATTAGCAATCAGGGAGATGCAAATCAAAACTACACTGAGATTCCATCTAACCCCAATCAGAATGGCAATCATCAAGAAGTCAAATAACAGCCGGGCATGGTGGCACACGCTTGTAATCCCAGTAATTGGGAGGCTGAGACCAGAGGATCCAGGTTTGCAGCTACCTCACCTACTTAGTGAAGACCTCTGCAACTTAGTGAGACCCTGTTTCAAAATAAAGAATAAAAAATAGGGCTGGGCGTGTAGCTCGGAGATAGAATGCCCCTGGGTTCAATCCCTAATACCGCAGAAAGGAAGGAAGGAAGGAAGGAAGGAAGGAAGGAAGGAAGGAAGGAAGGAAAGAAGTCAAATAACAATAAATGTTGGCAAAGATGTGGGGAAATAGGAACTCTTCTGCACTGTTAGTAGGACTGCAAGCTAGTTCAGCTGCTATGGAGATCAGTGTGAAGATTCCTTAGAAAGTTGGGAATGGACCCACCATATGACCCAGCTACACCACTCCTCGGTATCTTTCCAAAGGGGCCGAAATCAGAGAACTACAATAATATATGCATACCCATGTTCACAGCAGCACAATTCACAATAGTCAAATTATGGAACCAACCTAGATGTCCATCAACAGAGGAATGGATTACAAAATTATGGGGAAATATACACAATGGAATTCTACTCAGCAATAAAGAAGAACAAAATTATGTCATTTGGAAGAAAATGGAACATTATGTTAAGTAAGATTAGCCAGTCACAGAAAGGGAAGGGTCATGTTTTCTCTAATATGCACAAGCTAGGGAGTAATTGGGATACCAGAGGGACTCCAAATAATGGAGGAGAAACCTCAGTGGAGCCAGAGAGGTGATCTAAGGGAAGGGGGAAGACTGAGGTTCATTAATGGAAATACTACCATCGACCATATGTACATATGTGAATATACCAATATCAATCTCACTTCTCTTTATTGGGAAGGGAGAAACTGGGGGGGCACCAAGTGCTGTGTGTGCATATGAATATACCAACATCAATCTCAGTACTCTGTATTGGGAAGGGGGAAAATTGAGGAGGGGGAGCACCAAGTGCTGTGTGCATGTATGTCACTGTCAACATGATTTACATTATGTGAGACTAAAATGCACCAATAAAAGCACACTATAAAAATAAAAAATAAAAATATCCCAAGATAAGTTATTTACAAATGTGTGTATGCCAATGGGCTAACTACAGCTTTGTTTATAGAAGCAGAGCTAGAAATAATCCGAAGCCCAACAATAGGGAAATGGTCATATAAATTATGATCCGAACATAGGAGAGTATATTATACAGCCGTTTAAAAGTTCTGAAAGAGAACTAGGAGTGTAGCCCAGTGGTGAGTTCTTGCCTAGAATTTGCAAGGCCCTGCGTTCCATCCCCAGCACCACAGAGAGAGAGAGAGAGAGAGAGAGAGAGAGAGAGAGAGAGAGAAAATAATCCTAAAATATTCAATAAAATGGAAAGGCTTAGACATATAATAAGTAATAAAAAGCAAGTTATAAAACAAAGCTGATATATAATATAATCCCCATCCTGTATTTAAAAATATAAAAATAGATCAAAATATTAATAGTGGTATTTCTGGATGGTGGGATTAATATTTTTTTGTATTTTAATCTCCTTTATAACATTTTGTTACCAAAAGAATCATAAATTCCCTGTTTCACATAACTATTCTCCCTACCCCAATATCTCATATTAATAGGCAGAAAAACTGAAGGTAATCAGTCCTAAGTGTTCTCCAACTAGAAAAGCATGATCCTAAAGTCTACCCACTTGGTTTAATAAGCAGCAATAACAAAACACTGTCTAAATAAAGTACCTGGCAAAGTCGATTTGGGCAGCATATCTTGGGAAAAACACAGAATAAATTATCTAAGAACTCACTCAGCGAAACCTTAGTATTAATGTTTTACTGTTTTAAATAACAAACGAAGTATCAAGTATAATAAGTAGATAAGAATGAAGGTGGTGGTAGGCTAGTAATTTGACAATATAAGCTCATAATTGCTTGTGGGGTAGCAACATTGAGAAATGCTGAAGAGCAAATCTCTAATAGCACTGACCCTAATCTAACAGCTATCATCTACACAATTTCTTTACATTTATAGATGTTAGCCAAATCTCTGTCTAGCTCTGGAACCCAGTATTTTCTTCAGTCACAACACACTTGATTAGCCACCTCAAGTCAAGTACAACTCTTCTTGCCATAATTATTAAAGACCTATCTTGGTGACAGTTACTAACTCTTCACAAGTTACTCAAAACTGCTATTTCTAGCAAAACAGCAGACCACACATCTGTAGATACCTATAGTATATAATAGCTAAATCACTGGGTTAAATTTTAATTAAATAATATCATAAATAAGTGGCTAAGCTACAAGAAATCCTAGGAGACCAGAAAGTAGGAAAAACTGTAAATCCAAGAGAGAAGAGCCTTGAAGGCATGCCACTGACCAAAGCATTAATAAAATGGAAACAGCTGGGAAGCTGGTGAGAACTAACAGAGCTGGGAGGGCCCTGATTCCCCCAAGGTTTCTCACCTAACCTACGGGTTGCTTTTTAAAAAACATTTCTACCAATGGCCAGGTTCAGGAGCTGCTGACTCCTCCCAAGCTTTCCCACAACTGCCACATTCTCCATATGCCTGAATTTGACTGATTCATGACCTCAGCATGCTGGTGGTAGTGAGCACCTCAGGCATCTTTTGTAAGCTGAGTATCTACAGATCCAACACACATGCACAGATTGCCATGTCAAGTGCAAATCCCAGTGTTGAGAGCAAAGATCTGACAAGATGCATACAGAAATCCTGAGATCGTATGCAAGAGCTGACTGTGCACCAGCATGAGCCCACCATTTTTGTCTATAATCTTTGCTTCTCTCATCCTCAGCAAGCAGTCCAGGAACAGTATTCTGTGTACTGTCTTCCTTGCGCTTGAGCATAAACTCCAATAAAGCCTCATTCAGATGATATTGCTTACCTCTTCATGACTTCTGTTTCAAATTGAAAAAAAATTCCATTCACAATAGCCTCAAAAAAATAACTAAGACTAAATCTAACTGAGGCAGCAAAAGACCTCTATAATGAGAAATATAAAACACTAAAGGAAGAAATTGAAGAAGATCTTAGAAGTTGGAAAGACCTTCTACCCTCTTGGCTAAGCAGAATAAATATTATCAAAATGGACATTCTACCAAAAGTGATGTATAGATTCAATACAACCCCTATTAAAATACCAATGTCATTCTTCACAGAGCTAGAAAAATCAGTCCTAAAATTCATATGGAAAAACAAAAGACCCAGAATACCCAAAGCAATTCTCAGCAGTAAGAACCATACAGGAGGCATAATGATACCTGACTTCAAATTATACTACAGAGTTACAGTAACAAAAACAGCATGGTATTGGCACAAAAACAGACACGTAGACCAATGAAACAAATCCACACACTCACAACCAGTTGGTTTTTCATAAAGGTGCCAAATACACACTAGAGAAAAGATAGCCTTTTCAACAAATGGTGCTGGGAAAACTGGTTATCCATTTGTAGAAAAATGGAATTAAACCCCACCCTCTCACCCTGAACAAGAGTCAACTCAAGATGGATCAACCATCTTGAGTTCAATTTCAGACCAGAGACTGAAATTACTAGAGAAAGGCATAGGATCAACATTCTAACATATAGGCACTGATAGAAACTTCCTCAATAAGAACCCCAAAACTCAGGAAATTAAAATGAGAATAAATGGGATGGTATTAAAAAGGTTTTGTGCAGCAAAGGAAACCATAAAGAGTCTAAAAAGAGAGCCTAGAGAATGGGAGAAGATCTTTGTCAGCTATTCCTCTCATAGAGGACTAATATCTAAAATATAAATAACTTAAAAGACTTAACACTAAAAAATAAATAACCCAATCAATAAATGGGCAATTGAATTAAATAGACACATCACAAAACTGGTCAATAAATATATGAAAAAAATATACAATATCATTAGCAATCAGGGAGATACAAATAAAAACTATACCAAAATTTTATCTAACCCCAATTAGAATAGTAATCATCAAAAATATAAATAACAATAAATGCTGTCAAGGATGTGGCAAAACAGGAACTTTTATACACTGTTGGTGGGATTACAAATTAGTGCAGTTGCTATGAGGATCAGTGTGGAAGTTCCTCAGAAAATTGGGAATGGATCCACCATATCATCCAGCTATACCACTCCTGGATATCTTTCCAAAGGAACTGAAATCAGAATATTATAGTGCTACATGCATATCCATATTTATAGCAGTACAATTCACAATAGCCAAATCATGGAACCAGCGTAGGTGTCCATCAACAGATGAATGGATTACAAAATGATGGTATATACACACAATGGAATTCTACTCAGCAATAAAGGACAATATTACATCATTCACAGGAAAATGAGTGGACTTGCAGAACATTATGTTAAGTGAAATTAGCCCATCACAGAAAGTAAAGGGTCATCTGTTTTCTCTCACATGTAGAAGATAGGGAGTAATCAGGATACAAGAGGGACTTTAGATAGAGGAGGAGAAACCCCAGTGGAGCAATGGAGGGGTCTAGGAGATGGGGGCAGAATTAATGAAGGAAACACTTCCACTGACATTATGTACATATATGAAATCACCAATGGCAATCTAAATATCACATATGAGGAAGGGCAAGAAGTGGGGAGGAAGCCAGGAGAAAGCACACCAAGTGCTGTGTGCATGTATGTCCCTCTCACTCTGAACTTCATTATGATGTTAGATAGCAATGCACCAATAAAAGTATATTTTAAAAAAATAGATATAAGAAGAAAAAAAATAACTGGATGAGCTGGCAACACTAAGAGCTGGGAGCTGATACCACTAGGAGCTGCTGATAACATAATGAGCTGCTAACATAAAAAAAAAACTGTACTTTGTTTGCCTTTTCTCAATTTCTGTCCCAAATTGAGCAAAAGAACCCCACACCAATTGGTAACATTAAGAGATCAATCCAAGATCCCTGCATAAAGCCTGAACTCCCTAGCAAGCAATATTCTTAATGGATAAGGGAGAAAAAGTAGCTAGGCAGAAAGAAATGGTGGGAATATTTGCATGCCTCGCCCTTGACTCTGGAAGAGGAGGAGGGGGAGAGAAGGAGGGCAGGAGGAGGGGGAGGAGGAGGAACAAAAACAAAACAAACAACAAAAAATAAATCTTCCATGAGAATTCCTAATCATAAATCTACCAACTTGTAGATTTGGGGCCAGAATTCATACTACCCATGGAGACAAAATATTCCAAGATTAAACTCTCATTACAAGGAATCCCAGGTTTGTAGCAACCTCAGACAGCTGGCAAAAGCAGAGAAAGGCAAGAAAAAGAAGGTGTCTGCTGTGCCAGAAACTCTTAAGAAATTTCGCAGGGCTGAGATAAAGTACCTGAAAATGAGGTTTGCCCAAAAGATGCTTTGAAAGGCAAGGAGGAAGCCTGTCTATGAAAAAGCTAAGCACCACCACAGGGAATACAGGCAAATATACAGGACTGAGATACCAATGGCTGGGATGTCAAGAAAAGCTGCCAACTTCTACATACCTACAATCACAGTACTTGAAAGACTGAGCAGGAGGATCGCAGGTTTGAGGCCAGTGCATGGTAACTTAACAAGACCTTGTTTCAAAATAAAAAATGAAAAAGGCTGGGAGTAGAATATCCCTGGGTTCAATCCCCAATATCACAATACACACACACAAAAACTGAGCTATCTCCAAAAAACAAACACTCTAATTGAAGGCATGTATTTAATAAACAAGCTAAACAGACTACACAAAAATGAAGTAATAATAAGGGAAATGGAAGTAGGTCTAAAGAAAACTACATAGAATGCAGCACAGGGAAACTAAAACATGGGAAATATAATTGAGACATGATGATAGAGTGAGAGGATCTAACATACAACAACTAAGAGAAAGAGAATAAAGGAGAGTCCAGTACTTGGGAGGCTGAGACAGGAGGACTGCCGGTTCAAGGACAATCTCAGCAATGTAGTGAGGCAACTTAGTGAGACCCTGTTTCCAAATAAAAAATAAAATAGGGCTGGGGGTGTAGCTCAGAGGAAGAATATGCCTGGATTTCAATCCCTAGTACCAAAAAAAAAAAAAGAAAAGAAAAAAAAACTCAACCCAAATCTGATTTTAATATTTACCACCAAAGCACAACATAGTGAAAGAACTCCCATGTCACATGAACTTTACTTAAAAAAATCTATTATGCTTTTCTCCTCTTAACCTGTCTTTTGTTTGTTTCAGGAGTGTCAGCCATGACCATTATGATGCATGAGGAAAACAATCATGCCTTTCCACCCCCTACAGAACCAAGGTGAATTAACAACAAACATTAAAAGAACTACTACCAATAAACACTCATGAAAGGAACCTCTACTTTAGGAATAGGGGGGTAATGATACCATAAGGAAAATTTGAGGTGCAAGAAGGAAGACCTCTCAGTCCTACTGGACACTTAATAGTAGTATACTCTCTTTGTTTTACATTCATAAAAACTCCAAGCCGGGAGTGGTGGCACATGCTTGTAATCCCAGTACTTGGGAGGCTGAGACCGGAGGATCCGGGTTCGCGGCCAGCCTCAGCTACTTAATGAGGCCCTCCGCAACTTAGTGAGACCCTGTTTCAAAAATAAAGAATAAAAAATAGGGCTGAGGGTGTAGATTGGAGGTAGAATGCCCCTGGGTTCAATCCCCAGTACCGAAAAAAAAAAAAAAACCTCCAGATATCTAAGGAAAGCAATCTGTAGGGGAAAAGAGGGCACTCTAGTGCAACTGGATGTACTAATGTAACACAGTTCCTCTGACAAACCTGCAACTGTGTGTATCAATATTTTGTTAACACTTGAAAAACTTGAAGTACTGGAAAAAGCAGATAGCACAGAGATAGAAACAAATAGCAAAGCTGAGGAGCTGAGCTTGGTGGTGCACAACTGTAATCCCAGTACTTGGGAGGCTGAGACAGGAGGATTGCAGATTTGAAGCCAGGCTCAGCAATTTAGCCGAGACCCTCGCAACCCAGTGAGACCCTGTTTCAAAATAAAAAGTGCTGGGGTTATAGCTCAGTGCTAAAATGCCCCGGGGTTCAATCCTCAGTACTAAAGGAAAAGGAAAGGGGGTAAAAAGAGCAAAGCTGGGACAACTCAGGAAGAGGATAAGAGTGGATTCTGTATACATAATCAAAAACAAAGTCTGAAAGAACAAGGCTGTATATCCTTCTCCCATGGTTAATGAAATTTCATAAATTAGGAATAGATTTAAAAATATATCTGGAAAAAATTAAGGGGTTATAATTCTTTGATATTTTAATACAAATCACCTTACTACATTTGCATGTTATATATGTCTTTACTCAACTTAACTAGGACCAATAGATAAAAATTACATAAAGATATATATATCTTGCTTCAATAGAATTAAGAGCATTTTAGTAATCATAGGCAATAGTAGATGGACTGTTCTATAATACAGTGAGCTCTCTGCATTGAAAATTCTTTTTTTTTTTCTTTTTTGTGGTACCGGGGATTGAACGCAGGGGAGTTCTACCTCCGCACTACGCCCCCGGCCCTATTTTTTATACTTTATTTTGAAACCGGGTCTCACGAAGTTGCGGAGGGCCTCACTAAGAGGAGAGAGAGAGAAAGAGAAAGAGAGAGAGAGAGACAGACAACGATAGAGCTGAGGCTGGCCGCGAACCCTGATCCTCCAGTCTCCGCCTCCCAAAGTACTGGGATTACAACCGTGCGCCACCACGCCCGGCTGCATTGAAAATTCTAAGGTGTTTCATTTAAAAAAAAAAAAAAAAAAGGCTGACTATCCAAGACCCCTTCGAAGCACGGGAAGTGCAGAGTTGTCATTGTCATATATAAACAAACATTTGTCCTCCTTTCTGATTTTCTTCAATATTCTAGACACTTATTCAAGAAAACTTCCCCTTGCTTTCTCCTCCTCTTGATCCCGAGAATGCTTAGGAATGTTTCTTATGATGTATTCATGTATCTCCTACATCAGAAACCACAGGAAATTACTGAAAATGCTGACTCTGGGCCCCTCAGATTCGTGAAGAGAAGGAATTTGAATTTTTAACTAACTTTTTTTTCTTTTGTGGTACTGGGGGATTAAACCCAGGGTCCTTCTACCTCTGAACTATACCCCCAAACCTATTTATTTTATTTTTTTGTTTTGAAAGAGTCTCGCTAAGTTGCTGAGGTCAGTCTCCAACCTGCCAACTTCCTGTCTCTAGCTAACATTTTTAACAAGCTCCACAGGGTGATTCTTAGGCACCTAAAATTTTGAGAACTTCTTTCTAAGACAGCTTCTATAAACTATTATTGTATTCTCTTACCCAAAGAAACTGCCAACAGAATCCTAAAGCCTTTTGTAGATTTGCTCTTTTCACAGCCTCTGACTCAGCAGATAATTGTGGCTGTGCTTCACACAGACTCCCCTAGTATTAAGGGTGATGACAACTGTACACACTTATCTCAGAATCAGGACAAAGAGAGACAATTTTATTATAATAGGTAACCATTCTAAAACAGGGCTTTTAAAGATTAGAATAATTATTTGGGGAGGTGGTGCATAATAGGAGAAAAGAAGGGAAATGCCAGGATGGGAGATACCAAAGAGAAAAAGGCACACAAAGGAACACAAGCGTGATCATTCACATTCATTCATACATTCATCAAATATTCATTGATCAACTAAAATGAGCCACAGATCCAGGAACATGGGATACATTAATAAACAAAACAGGCAAACAGTTCTACTCTTACAGAGCTTACATTCAGGTAGTAGAAGATAAACAGTATACATGATAACAAATACACTGTAGAGCATCTACACAATACATTTTATACAACAACAATGAAAAAATACCAGGACAAAAAGGTCCTGAGTAGAAGTGGATTGGGAAAATTTTACAAAGGTGGTTAGGAAATATTTGAGCAGAGAGCAGATACCTGGGGAGAAGTCCTTTTAAGCAGAGGGTACAGCGAGTATAAAGTTAGGAGAATATCTGGCACAAAGGAGGAAGATCAGTATGCTAGACAGGAATACACGACAGCGTGTGAGGAGATTAAAGCAAAGAGATATTAGGGACCTGATTATAGGGTATTTTAAAAACTCATAATTTTACTCTGAAAAAAAAAATAAAAGCTAGTATAGGGGACTTCTAATTTCCAATTCTACATATAAGAAGTTTGGAATTTGCCACTCCATTCCAAGAGATAAAATATTAGGCAGAAAGGAGACAAATTGGGAAGGAAAGGAAAATATAGTTTTAAAAATCTAAAACCCTTAGCTTCACCCTGCAGGGCTTGCCCAGGACTTGCCCAGAAAGCCAGACCCATATCTTTAAAATCACAACGGGCAAGCTTCACATCTGAAATTCCTGAGGTGATTAGATCCAGAGAGAGAGCTTCATCTTTGTCAGAACCTGGACTCCCTGGGAACAAAGTTCCAGAGAAAATCACATCTTTGCCCTGCACCTGGCTTCAAGTCTCCAAGCCTCCAGGGTCCCTGAGAGTCCTATCTCAACATCTTTTGTCTAGCTTGGAGCTTCAAAGAGAGGGCCGCAATCCCATGGTGCCCCTGGACAGCTCCTCTAAGTGTGCCCTATAAAAAAAAAGGATATTAGATCCTAGAGGCCTCCTCTCTCTCTCTCTCTCTCTCTCTCTCTCTCTCTCTCTGCAGCAGCTCTCTGAGCCCCTCTGAGCCCCTCTCTGCTGCAACTCTCACACCCTTAAGATGGCCGGTGCCTTTCTTGAATGTGTATCCCTACCCTTCTTGAATTAAACCTATGTCTTTACCTCTAACTGGCGGGTGCTGAAATTCTTTTTGACATGGGAGCCAAGAACCCACAAGAAATCATCCTGTCTTCCCATGACAGTACAGCAAACTGCTGCCCAAAGACTGGAAAAACAGACAAGAGAATCCAGAGCAAAATTTCTATGAACCTGCAGTGAAGCCAGTACTGGGGTGGGAAAATCTGAACTATAATTCATGAATTGCCAGAGGCTCAATGTGGACAAGGGTGGTTAAACAAAGGAGGACTCAGGGGAGACCCCATCATAGGAGAACCCTCCACACACACTTCTGTTTTACCTTCAGGAACCCAACTGGGTCCTCACAGTACATATCAGAGAAAAATCCCCTGATACTTGTTACAGGAGAAAAGGGAAAATAACCATTTTGAAAAATACTAGAGCACTCTCTTCTTCTTAAAAAGGATTTCCTATCCTCAGAAGAAACAACTTAACCAATGCCAACCTGCTGGTGTTTTATCTGAGCCTAGCTGACCTGGGGGGGGGCACCCAACTCTGCCCTACTCTAGTCATCCTGTCCCACCTAGGGGAGAAGAAGAAAAACACTTAGAAACACTTGTGAAATTCATAGTACAGATGCAGAGACTCAATAAAAGACTGAGACCTAATCATAGAACTCTAGAACACTTCCCAACACCTTACCACCACATAACTACAGATCAATTCACAGCAATTCCTTTCACCTGGTACATCATGTCTAGCTCTCAGGAAAAACTGACAAAGAATATTAAAAGACAATTTGAATAAACGTATACATGATTTGAAGAAGCATCAAACCAGTCAAAGCAAGGATGTTGAAATTATCAGAATGGGAATGTAAAATAACTATGACTAATATGCTAAGGGCTCTGAGGGAAAAAGTAGACGCCATATGAAAACAGATGGACATGTAAGCAAAAAGATGGACACCTTAACCAAGAACTAAAACATGCTAGGATCAAAACCACTGTAGAGGAAATGAAAAATGTTTCTGATGAGCTGATTAGTAGACTGTATGCAGATGAGGAGAGAATCTCAGAGGTTGAGGATATAATAATAACACATCCAAAACTGGAAAGCAAAGAGAAAAGAAAAAAAATGAAGTAATATCTAAGACTGTGGGACAAAAACAAAAAGTGTAAGATAGAATGATAATACCAGAAAGAGAACAAAGGAAGGGAAGAAATATTTGAAAAAAATAATGACTGAGAATTTCTTCAAGTTAATGTCAGACATCAAACTACAAATCCAGGAAGCTCAGAGAACACTAAGCAGAATAAATGGAAGAAAAAAAAACTACAGGAAAAAAAAAGTTAAAGAAAAATTCCACATATACTTGTTATCACACACCTGTAATCCTGGTACTTGGAGGGCTGAGACAGGAGGATCACAAGTTCAAAGTCAACCTTAGCAACTTAGTAAGACCCTGCCTCAAAATAAAAAATAAATAAATAAAAAGGGCTGGAGGTGCATCTCAGTGGGAGAGCACCCCTGGGTACAATCCACAGCACCACGAAGAAGAAAAGAAAAATCCCAAAGTCAGAGGGGGAAAACTCCTTACCTATAGAGAAACAAAGCTAAGAATTATATCTGACTTCTGAGAAAACATGCAAGCAAGAACAAAGTGGGTGAAATGGTTAAAGTGTTGAGAGGGAGAGAAAAAAAAGCACCTACCAGTCTAGAATTCTATATCCTCTAAAATGAAATTTCAAAAAAAGGATATAAAGACTTTTTTACACATACACAAACTGAGGGAATTAGATGCTAGTAGCTCTGCCTTGCAAGAACTGTGAGCTAATAACCCATGCAGCCACGGTCACTGCCACGAACTCCTGGAGCCTAGACACTAAGTAACCCATGGTAAACATTAGCATTGCTCACAACTGTAGAGGCTGCACAGAGACTACAGCACTGAAACCACATGGGACTAGAGCCACTGCCTCACTTACAACAATGGACAGAGCACACGGACAGAAAATTAATAAGAAAATACTGGACTTGAATAGTACTTTTGACCAAACATACCCAACAGAAATAAAAAGAACGTTCCATCCAATTGCAACAGCATACATATTTTTTCCAGTGCACATGAAACATTCTCCAGGATAAACCATATGTTACACAACAGAACTGTTGAGAGCCATCTTAGAACTGCAAACTGAGATTAATATCTTGAACCGGCCCGAGCTGAATACACAGTGTTCGGCTGGATGGGATCTGTCTGCAAGCGGACAAATTACAAGGGACCTGGTGTAACTGATGAGAGCGTGGCCCTTGATGTCTTCTCCACCAGTGATGTTTAACTCTTCCTTCCTCTTAGTTTGTCTCATGATCGCCTTGCTGCTTTTCCTTATCTTGTCCCGTAACAATTTGCTGGCTTCTGTGTCTGATTAACTTTTATGATGCCTTGCTAAAAGTTTCTATAAAAATAAGGTGCTGGCTGTAGGATTCTGGAGGCTAGGAGAATTGTCAAGCTACCTCCTTCCCAGTCAACCCTAAATATTAAATATTAAAATAATAATTTTGTACCCAGTCATTCATGCAAGGGACTTCAGCAAGCAGCAAATGAAGCACCCATCCATCATACAAAACAAGTCATAAAAAACTTTTAAGAGGACTGAAACCATATCTAATATCATTTCAGACCATAATGGTATGAACATGAAATCAGTTTCCATGGTTTAGGAGGATTGCTGGAAAATTCACAAATGTGTGGAAACTAAACATTTTCCTGAACAACCTGTGGGTCAAAGGAGAAATCAAAATGAAAATTTAAAAATATCTGCTGACAACAATTCACAGTGGCCAAATTATGGAACCAACCTAGATGTCCATCAAAAGATAAATGGATTATAAAATTATGGGAAATACACACAATGGAATTCTGTAAGAACAGAATTACAATAAAGAAGCAATAAAGAAGAACAAAATAATAGCATTTGCAAGAAAATGGAAAGATCTGGAAAACATTATGTTAAGTGAGATTAGCCAATCACAAAAAAAGAAGGGACATATGTTTTCATTAATATGCACAACCTAGGGAGTAGTGGGGACACAAAAGGGACTCCAATGACAATGGAGAACCCTCAGTGGTACAGGGAAGGGGTACAAGGGAAGGGGAAGGGCAAGAAAGAAGTGAATCTATAGAATTACTATTATAAACAATGTGTACATATAAGATTATACCATCATCTTACTCAGTACTACATGGGGGGGGCGGCGGGGGGAGGGACACCAAGAGCTGTGTGCATGTATGTTAACACCAAACTGATACTCATTGTGATGTGAGACTACAATGCACCAATAAAAACATATTAAAAAAATAAAAAATTTAAAAAAAATCTGCTGACAAATGACAATAGAAACACAACATACCAAAAACTATGGGATGCAGCAAAGCAATTTTAAAAGGGGTGTTTCTGGAAATAAATGCCTACATTAAAAAAAGAAGAAAAATCCCAAATAAATAGTCTAGGAGCATGCATGAAGGATCAAGAAAAACAACAAACTAAACCCAAAATTAGCAAAAGGAAATAAAAATAAGAACAGAACTAAATCAAAGACAGAACAGAAAAACGACAAATATAACTACACTAAGAAAATAATCAAAGTTCATAAATCTTAACTAGTCTAAGAAAAAAAGGAGAAAACACTCAAAATTAAAAATGAAAGCAAAGAAGGTATCACAGATGCCTCAGAAATAAAAAGGACTACAAAGAACTATTATGAACAATGACATTTCACTAAATTGGATAACCTAAAGGAAATAGATAAATTTCTAGAAAAATACAATCTATGAAGATTGAGTCATAAAGAAATTGAAAGCCGGAACAGACCAATAACAAAATGATTGATGAGGTAATAAAAACTCTTCCAATAAAGAGAAGCCCAGGACCAGATGACTTTACTGCTGAATTCCACCAAACATTTGAAGAAGTAATACCAATATTTCTTTTTTTTTTTTGCGGTACCGGGGATTGAACTCAGGGACGTTTTACCTCCGAGCTATCCCCCCGGCCCTATTTTTTATACTTTATTTTGAAACCCGGTCTCATGAAGTTGCGGAGGGCCTCACTAAGTAGCTGAAGCTGGCCGCGAACCCAGATCTTCTGGTCTCAGCCTCCCAAGTACTGGGATTACAAGTGTGCGCCGCCACATCCGGCATAATACCAATATTTCTTAAACCCTTCCAAAAAATAGAATGAGAGGAAATACTTCCAAATACATTTTATGAGACAAGCATCACTTTGAAACCTAAGACATCACAAAAAAAGAAAACTACAAGGCAATGTATGCGATTAAAATTGATGCAAAAATCATCAATAAAAACTCAGCAAACTGAATCCAACAACATATAAAAAAGACTAACATCATGACCAAGTAGGATTTAACCTTGGCCCACAAGGTTGATTTAACATACACAGAACAATCAATGTGATATATCACATTAACAGAATGAAAAATAAAAACCACATGATCATCTCAATTGACATGGAAAAAGCACTCAACAATATCTACATACTTTCTTAACAAAACTCTCGCCAGTTAGGTACAAAAGGTAAGTCCCTTAGTATATAACATTATAATCACTGGGGAAAAACTGAAAGCTTTTCCATGAAGATCCTATGCAACACAAGATGTCCACCACTCTTGCCACTTCTACTTATATAGTACTAGAAGTACTAGGAAGAGCAGTAAGACAAGAGAAAGATATAAAAGTCATCCAAATCACAAAGGAAGAAGTAAAATTGTCTCTATTTGCAGTCGACATAAAACTACATGTAAAACACTCCAAAGTTCCCACAAAAATGCTATTAGTGAATGAATTCAATTACATTGCACTATACAAAATCAACATATTAAGTCAGTACCATTTTTATACACAATCTAACTGAAAAATAAATCAAGAAGCAATTTCATTTATGATAACATTTTTTAAAAGAAAATACCTAGAAATATTTTTTTTTAAAGGTGAAAGTGCCAGGCACAGTGGTGCATGTCTATAATCCCAGTGACTCGGGAGAATGAGGCAGGAGGATTAGATTGCAAGTTCAAGGCCAGCCTGGGCAACTTAGCAAGACCCTGTCTCAAAATAAAAATAAAAAGGGTTGGGGATATAACTCAGTGGTAGAGCACCCTTGGGTTCAATCCCTGGAACTGAAAAAAAAAGGTGAAAAATCTTAAGTGTCCCCCCAAAGGTGCATATGTTAAAGGCATGGTCCCCAGAGAGGCACTATTAGAAGGTAGTGAAACTGCTAAAAGGTGAAGCTTAGTGGGAGGTCTTTAGGTTATTGGGGTTGTGCCCTTGAACATGATGAGACTCTGACACACATTATCTCTATCTCTATCTCTATCTCTATCTCTATCTCTCTCTCTCTCTTCCTTTCCAGTCATAAAGAAAGTAGTTTTGCTCCACACAAGCTCCCATCCTGATGTGCTGCCTCACCATGGACCCAAACAAAGGAGCCATGGACTAAAACCTTCAAAACTGGGAACCAAAATAATCCTTTTCTCTGTATAAGTTGATTATCTCAGGTAATTGTTATAGTGACAGAAAGCTAACACAATCTATACACTGAGAACTATAAAACATTGATAAAAGAAATTCAAGAAGATACACATAAATGGAAAGACAACCCAAGTTCATGGACCATATGAATTAATATTGTTAAAATATCCATAATACCCAAAGTATATACAAAGCCAATGAAATCCCTATAAAATCCTGATAGTATTCTTAACAGAAATAGAAAAAAAGCCCTAAAGTTCATATGGAATAAAAGTCTCCCAATAGCCAAAATAATCATAAGAAAGAAAAAGTTGAAGGCATCATACTTCCTGATATAAAATTCTACTACAAAGCTACAGTAATCAAACACAGTATAATAATGACAAACGCATATATCATTGGAACAGAACACAGCATAAATTTAAAAATAAATCCAAACATATATAGTCAACTGATTTTTTATAAAGGCACCAAGAAGATACAATGGGGGAGAGTCTCTTCAGTAAATATTCCTGGGAAAATTGATTTCCACATTTAAAAGAATGAAATTAGATCCTTATCCTATACCTTACAAAAACACCAACTCAAAATAGATAAGACTCCTAAATATAAGATCAGAAACTATAAAACTCTGAGGAAAATATAAGGGAAAATCTCCTAGCCATTGGTCTTAGTGATGATATTTTTGGATATCACACCAAAAGCTCAGGCCACAAAAGCAAAAATAAACAAATGAGAATACATCAAACTAAAGTGCTTCTGTACAACAAAGGAAACAATAAAATGAAATATCAGCCTACAGATTGAGATAAAAATATTTATAAATCATATATCTGATAAGAGGTTAATATCCAAAATTTATAAAGAGGTCATACAACTCAATAGTAGAAAAAAAAACCTAAATAGTGGGGAAAAATAACAAAAAACTCAATTTTTAAAATGGGAAAAAGAAGCCAGGTGCAGTGGTGCATGCCTGTAATCCCAGTACTTGGGAGGCTGAGACAGGAGGATCACAGGTTCGAGGCCAATGCACAGTAAATTAACAAAATTCTGTTTCAAAATAAAAAATAAAATAGGGCTGGGGGTATAGCTAATGGTAGAATTCCCCTGGTTTTAATCCCTAGTTACACACACACACACAAATGGGCAAAAGACCTAAATAGACATTTCTCCAAAGAAGATGTAAAAATGACTAACAGGTATATGAAAAGTTGCTCAACATCATTAGTCATCAGGAAAATGCAAATAAACCACTGTAAGATACCTTGTCACACTTGTTAGGATGGCTATTATCAAAAGCCAAAAGATAATAACTGTTGGCAAGCACAGTTTTGGTGGATCGTTGAGAGTAAAGTCTGATGAGGTGTTTTTTAGGAGAGAAAACTGGGAAATAAGTAGACTTCTTAGAGGAGTTTAACAGCCATGATGAGAAGAAAAAGGTTTTCAGGGAAAGAGATGAAAGATATGGGCTGGAAAGGGAAATGAGATTAAGATAAAGTTTTGTTACAAAGTTGTAGAGTATTGGCACAGACACACAGATCCAAATCAACAAAAAGAACTGAAAGCTTGGCAATAAATGCTTACATTTATGGTCAATTGATTTTTGAGAAGAGTATCAAGAAAATGCAATAGGAAAAAATAATCTTTTCAACAAATGGTGTTAGAACAACTGGATGTCCACATAAAAAAGGAGTAAGTTGGACACCTACCTCATACAATACTTACATAAAAATTAACTTCAAATGAACCACAGACCTAAATCTAAGTACTAAAACTGTATAACTCTTATAAAGCATGGAAGTAAATAAATCTTCATGACCTTGGACTCAGCAATGGTTTCTTAGATATGATACCACACAAGAACCTAGCAGGGTGGGAGTATAACTCAGTGGTAGAGCACTTGCCTAGGATATGTAAGGCCCTGGGTTTGATTCCCCAGCACTAAAAATAAAACAAAACAACACCCACAAAAATACAAGCATCAAAAATTTTTTTAAAAAAAGAGACAAAACAAGCATCAAAAAATTTTAAATTTGTGTATCAAAGAAAATTACCCCGAAAGTATGGAAGATTCTCAGAATAGAAGAAAATATTTGAAAACCACATACTTGATAAAAGACTTGTCCCCAGAATATAAAATAAACTCTTACAATTCAATACTAAAAAGACAAAAAGATATGGAGAAATGCAGTCTCAGCCCTAACGTACCGTCTTATTCCCAGGGTGGCAAGCAGACACTCAAGTGAACCCTAGTGCTTCTCACCACTGGCATTCACATCTTTGTAATAGTACTCTCCCATTGGGTGCATACAGGACCTGTGACATGCTTACAGCCAATAGAATATGGTGAAAGTGATGTCATGTCACACTCTGAGAAGCTTACATTACATAAAACTCCCGCTCGGCAACGAGAGCAAGAGACTCTCAAGGCTTGACAAAATGAGTGGCCATGTAAGAGATGCCTACACAAGAACAAACCAGGCAGCCTCTGGGAACTGCCAACAGCGTCTGTAGCCTGAGGGCAGCCTCCAGCTGACAGCCAACAAAAAGCTGGGCTCTCAGTCATACAACCACAGAGATATTAATTCTGCCAATAACCAGAATGAGCTTGGGAGTGGATTCTTCCCCAGTCAAACCTCTAGATGAAAATGCAGCACAGACAACACCTCCATCACAGCCTTTTGAGACCCAGAGCAATGGACCTAGTTATGTTGTGCCCAGACCACTGACCCATGAAACTTTGAAATAAATGTGTTGTTTCAAGTCACTAAGTTTGTAGTAACTTGTTATGCAGCAATGGAAAATGAATATACCCAGTGTGCACTACTGAACAAGGTGCAGACAGCCCAGAGAGGCAGGCACCAGGATCACACAGTCTCTCTTGACTCCATCAAAGACTAATAAAAGCCTATGGGGGAAAAAGAAAAAGGAAAAAAAAAGCCTACCAGAGGTGGTCTTTATAGGGTTGCAGGTTTGTAAGTTGATGATTTTGACTAGAGCAAACGACACATTAGAGGATAAGATTAGAAAGCTAACCTGGAGGGAGTAAACTGGGACCCTCTGTATTTTCTGTTCAATTTTTTGTAAGCCTAAAACTATTATAAAAAGTAATCTATACAAATTTTTAAAAATAGAAGACAGCTGGACATGGAGGCGCATGCCTATAATCCTAGTACTTGGGAGGCTGAGACAGGAGGAATGCAGGTTTGTGGCCAGCCTCAGCAATTTAGCAAGGCCCTCAGCAACGTAGTGAGACCCTGTTTCAAAATAAAATAGGGCTGGGGTGTAGCTCAGAGGTAAAAGGTCTCAGGTTCAATTCCCGGTATGTATAAACAAACAAACAAACAAATAAATAAATAAATAAATAAATAAATAAATAAATAAAAGGCTGGGGTGTAGCTTGGAGGCGGAATGCCCCTGGGTTCAATCCCCAGTACCAAAAGAAATAAAATAAAATAAGCTGAGATCAAACCTAAGATGGTCCTGATGAGGTAGAACAGATGAGATAAAATATTAGGCAGAAAGGAGACAAATTGGGAAGGAAAGGAAAATATAGTTTTAAAAGTCTAAAACCCTTAGCTTCACCCTGCAGGGCTTGCCCAGGACCTGCCCAGAAAGCCAGACCCATATCTTTAAAATCACAATGGGCAAGCTTCACATCTGAAATTCCTGAGGTGATTAGATCCAGAGAGAGAGCTTCATCTTTGTCAGAACCTGGACTCCCTGGGAACAAAGTTCCAGAGAAAATCACACCTTTGCCCTGCACCTGGCTTCATGTCTCCAAGCCTCCAGGGTCCCTGAGAGTCCTATCTCAACATCTTTTGTCTAGCTTGGAGCTTCAAAGAGAGGGCCGCAATCCCATGGTACCCCTGGACAGCTCCTCTAAGTGTGCCCTATAAGAAAAAAGATAAGCCGGGTGTGGTGGCCCACGCTTGTAATCCCAGTACTTTGGGAGGTGGAGACCGGAGGATCCGGGTTCGTGGCCAGCCTCAGCGTGCACTCGAGCATTCTCTCTCTCCTTCCCTCCCTCCCTGTCTCTCTCTCTCCCTCTCCCTGTCTCTCTCTCTCTCTCTCTCTACTTAGTGAGGCCCTCCACAACTTCGTGAGACCCGGTTTCAAAATAAAATATAAAAAATAGGGCCGGGGGCGTAGCGCGGAGGTAGAACGCCCCTGGGTTCAATCCCTGGTACCGCAAAAAAAAAAAAAAAAAAAAAAAAAGATATATTAGATCCGAGTGGCTTTTGTCTCTGCCTCTCTCTGCAGCAGCTCTCTGCACCCCTCTGAGCCCCTCTCTGCCACGGCTCTCACACCCTTGAGATGGCCTGCGCCTTACTTGAACATGTATCCCCACCTTTCTTGAATTAAACCTATGCCTTTATCTCTGACTGGTGTGTGCCCAAATTCTTTTCGACATGGAAGCCAAGAACCCACAAGAAATCATCATCTTCCCATGACTGTCCCACATGCTAAACTACTAAATAGGTAAAATGCATAATCATTTTAAGGAAGGTAGATGATCTAATCTAACCTCTGCTTTAAGAAAATAAATCTAGTCACAGAGCAAAAAAGTGGTTTGAAGAGAGAGATGAGGCAGGAAACTAGAAAGGCCACTGTATTACTTCAAATGACTGCCTGAATTAGGACAGTTTAGGAGGAATGAAAACAACAGATAGGTACTATCTCTTGGAGGTATAAATGACAGGATGTGGCACTGATTAGATACAGGAAAAGAAGCTATTTGAGCCAAAGAGGACTCAGGCAGTTCCAGCCAATGACACTTGGAAGATAGAAGGCAACAGTATCATTAAATGGGACTGAAAGCAAAGATTGGTTCCAGAAAGAATAAGTAATGAGCTCTAAGAATAATGAAACAGTACAAATCAGGGAGGAAAGGAAATGCACAGCAACAAAAAACACAAACAGGTACTACAGTGTAAAGAAGGCTTCTGCAGTGTTAAAAATAGGTTAACTACTATGCAATTATATAGTCAGTCTCTAGAGCTAAAAGCTTTATCCTTCATTTTCAAACGAGAGAATAATAAGAGAAATTGTTTAACTCAACATTTTCTTCCTTGCCTCCATTTTAACATATGGGGAAAAAAATCCAAAGAGGTTAAATGGTTTGCCTGAAGTTACCAACTAATGAGGGGAAGGATCTAGGTTAAACGTGAGGTATTCTGACCTTCAATCTACTTCAAGTCCGGAATTACGCCTGAGCTAGTTCCTTCTTTCCTAAACCAACTATCTATGTCCCTTATGGTCAGAGATGACCACCTGAGCATGTCCCCTCATACTATCAGAACTTGGAATTTGCTTCTCCTGGTTCTTTCTGCCAGAGGTATAGATCTTGCTGCTATATGTGAGAGAAATAAAAAATGGCAGCATCTAGCTAAATAGAAAAGGAACCAGCCTATTCCTGATGAATGTAAACATGACAGTGAAGTAGGCCCAACAATGTCCCTAAGAATTTATATTAACATTGCTATACCTCTCCAGGTGTCCCTATCCCTATGCTTCAATATGCACCAGAAGAAATTCTGTCAGTAGCCATGAATGTCATCAATAGTAGCTGAAACTAGTGAGAATCGAGCTGCAATATGCATTTTAAACTGCCACCTAATTAGGTATGGTGATGTAGCTCAGTGGCAGAGCACATGCCTACCATATGTGAGGCCCTGGGTTCAATCCCCAGCACCACAACAAAAACAAACAAACAAATACCTGTTATCTAATTATTTACCCACGAGTATACATTAATTCTCAGGGATAAGATAATTCCTCTAGTAATTTATGCATTAAATTTTAGAGGGTGGGCCAAGAAACCTACTCACCATGGACAACATAATCTCAGTAGGGAAATGCATTTTAAATTCAAACAAAAAATTATTTAACAACTCAAGACTATTCTCCATTTTTATTTTATTTTTATAGCACATCTCATTCAGACTAGCCATGTTTCAAGAGCTCAATAGCCTTCTTTGGACTGCCAACAGTCTGACCTTGTCTATATTACAAGGTGTCCTGTGACAATTCCTTCCTCTGAACTTATAAAATAAAGTGAATTAATATATATGATTCAAAATTCATTTTATAGTCTTCCTCAAATACTTTAAAGTTTTTTTTTCAAACAGAAGACTAACTATAAAAGCAAATGTGCTTTTTTTTAAAAGAAAATGACGAGAACAGAACAGGAACTTTCTAAATCTTAGCAAGGTTACATTCTCCTGGAGGATCCTCCTTCTTGACCTCAACTAACTCACTACATCCTGATGCAACAATCTAGAAGCTTCATTTTCACATCTATTTTTCTAAAACAAATATGAATACTGCCAATCAACTAAAACAATATTTGGACTGAGGCCTAACATATCACTTAAATTAATTATCCAAGTTCTGTCTGTTTTGAAAAATATAGACACAAAAAATGGACAAATCTCTGGAATCATACCATACAGGAAACAAAGGAATGTTTAATTTTTTATTATTTCAATTGTGTTTTTCATAATGTAAAAAGTGCAGCAGAAAATGCACCAAATTCCCTCAGAACAATAATTTTCCTGGTTCTAAGACAGTGCCACTGCTCATCAAATCTAAGAGAAGTATTTCATTATAAACTGACTTCTCATTAGTACCTAGCTTCCTACTCAAGACTACCCTCTTTCAGCAAACCTTTCTGAAAATGCCATCTCAATATTTAGAACCATAATTTACATTTTTATTTGATTTTTCCTGGATGTATCTCTTTGTGTCTATGTATAGTTTTAAATCCCATTTAGGTGAGAAATTTTACAAAGATGAGGACTACCTATCTTATGTTCTTTAGGCATCTATCTCTAAACACAGCACTAGCAAAATGAAAATGGCAAAAGCTTCACAGAAAACAAAGATGAGTTAATAGATCAGTTCTGCCACTTACTAACTAGATGTCCTATGTCTCAGATTCTTTGTCAGCAAAATTGAAATAAAAATACCCATTCTGAATGTTATGACAATTCAATAAGGTGATATAGGTAAAGCACATGGCGCAAAGTAGACAACTTGATAAAGAATACTGCTACTTATCATAAGGAATCTGAAGAGAAAGCCTTCAGATTGGGAGATGTTATAGGTAGATAGAGAATGACCCCTGAAGAGCTCATAAATTGATGTCCAGATTTGATGTAATTGAGTCATGATGTCATGGGAAAATACACACACACACACACACACACACACACACACAATGCATACACACAAACAGAACATTTAAAAACAGGGATTAAAAAAAAACAAAAACATCTTAGTAGACTTACCAATGTCAATGTCTCTGAAGCCCCTTCGTTGGGTTGCCAAATTTTTATGTCATGGGAAAACACAATAATACCGTGGAGAGTCCTGAGGAGTTCCCAGGTTTGGGGATAGAAACTCACCTCAGGACCCTGGAGTCCTTGGCTTCCGTGGTGAAAAGAATTTCAGCACACACCAGTCAAAGACAAAGACAGAGGTTTTATTTAGGAAAAGTAGGGATGCACGTTCAAGGGAGAATGCGGGCCACATCGAGAACGTGAGAAGCCCTTGGGATCTTTGCAATCCTTTTCCTTTAGGGGACCCAGAGAAGGGGGTGGCTAGGGGCACATGGTGGGAATAGAGTAACATGGGATGGTGGTCTCCTTTCTTTGAATTTTCAGGTTCTCACCATTTCATTGGTGGATGCTGAGTTTGACAAAAGTTGAGAATTCCTTTGGGATAAGAATCCCAGGGAGTTGGGGCATGGAGCTGGGGTGCAAATGTGAGATATCCTTTTTTTTTAAGCATCTCAGGAATTTCAGGTATGAACATAGGCTATTATGATTAAAAAGTACAGGCCAGGCCTTTTGAGAACCCAAGTAATGAACAGGACAGATGGGCTATTATTATTAAATGTGTATAGGCCAGGCCTATTGAAGACCTTTGCCTAAGAAAAGGACAGGCCAGGTCTGCTATTATAATTAAAAGTGTGGCCCATTTTGGGCTTTGTCTAAGAAAGAGCAGGCTCTATAAGGTGAAGCTAAGAATTACGAAGTTTCTAGATTTTAAAACTATAATTTCCAGCCGGGTGTGGTGGTGCACACTTGTAATCCCAGTACCTGGGAGGCTGAGACCGGAGGATCCGGGTTCGTGGCCAGCCTCAGCTACTTAGTGAGGCCCTCCGCAACTTAGTGAGACCCTGTTTCAAAAATAAAGAATAAAAAATAGGGTTGGGGGTGTAGCTTGGAGGTGGAATGCCCCTTGGTTCAATCCCTAGTACTGCAAAAAAATAAATAAATAAAAAATAAAAATAAAACTATATTTTCCCTTTCCTTCCCAATTTGTCTCCTTTCTACCTAATATTTTATTTCTTCTATCCTACCTCAATGAGGCTCATAATGTCACTGTAATGGATTTTTCTGGGTGGTAAGCTAGGCTGGTAGGATGTGGCTGGAGAAGGTGGGGGTTGTGGACTTGGGAATTATTTATGGTCCTGATCCCCTTCCTTATTCTCTTGTTTCCGGCCCCCACGATGTGAGTAGCGCCCACATGCTCTCCATCTCTCTGCTTCCCGCCGCTATGGCCTGAGCTCCAGCTCCACATCCTGGCCTTGCATGGACTGAACTCTGAGATCTCAAAAAAACTGCGAGCAAATAAATCTTCCTTCCTTTAAGTTGTGGGGTCAGTCGTTTGGGGCTTATAGCAGTGAGAATTGTTGACTAAGACAGGAGAAAAGTTTTGCCAGCTACTCCTCTGATAGAAGACTAATATCTAAAATATACAAAGAACTAAGAAAAACTTAACACCAAAACCACAAATAACCCAATTAAAAATGGGCTATTGAACTGAACAGACACTTCTCAAAAAGAGAAATACAAATGGCCAACAAACATATGAAAAAATGTTCAATATCATTAGCAATCAGGGACATGAAAATCAAAACTACCCTGAGAGTCCATCTAACTCCAATTAGAATGGCAATCATCAAGAATATAAACAATAATAAATGCTGGCAAGAATGTGGGGAAATAGGAACTCTTATACACTGTTGGTGGGACTGTAAATTAGTACAACCACTATGGAGATCAGTATGGAGGTTCCTCAAAAGACTAGGAATGGAACTACCACATGACCCAGCCATACCACTCCTCAGTATCTTTCCAAAAGAACTGAATTTAGAATACTATAATGATACATGTTTATAGCAGCACAAATTCACAAGAGCCAAATTATGGAACCAACCCAGGGGTCCATCAACAGACAAATGGATAAGGAAAATGTGGTATATACATACAATAGAATTTTACTCAACCATAAAGAAGAACAAAATTACATCTTTGGCAGGAAAAATGGATGAAATTAGAGAACATTATGCTAAATGAGATCGGCCAGTCTCAGAAAGTCAAGGGTCATATATTTTATCTCATATGTGGAAGCTAGAACAAAAATAGGAAGCAAAAGGGACTTCAGTCAAATGAGGAGAAAATAGAATAAGTGGAAGGGGTTGAGGGAAGGGAAGTAGGGAGGGAGAAAACAAGGCTTGAGGAAGGAAATAGTTCAAATAAGGTTATGTCCATACAAGAAGATTTCACTACCAATCTCACTAATATGTACGGGGAGGGAGGAAGGGGGAGCAGGGTAGGGGTACACGGAGGGAAATATACCAAGTGATGTGTGCATGTATGTTTGTATCACTTTGAATCTCACTATGATATAAAATTATATTGTATCACTAAAAGTATAAAAAAGAATACTACTATTGATAAGAATAACTTAAAGCTATTACTGTAAAAAAGTTACACATATCTCTTGCTAAAAAGTCTTTCAATTATATGAAATTTTTTTTCATTTTTTATCAGCAAACTTTAAAATGTCTTGTTTCTTTTTTTTTCGGAACCGGGGACTGAACTCAGGGCCATTCTACCTACAGGCTACACCCCCAGCCCTATTTTTATTCTTCACTTTGAAACAGGGTCTCACGGAGTTGCAGAGGGCCTCACTAAGTAGCTGAGGCTGGCCGCGAACCCAGATCCTCCGGTCTCCACCTCCCAAGTACTGGGATTACAAGCGTGCGCCACCACACCTGGCTAAAAAGTCTTGTTTCTATCACCTCTCCCCAGAAACCATTTTAGAACTACATATAGTGGAATACAATACACTAGCTCTTTCTCTCCCTTTCACCAACTACTCCCAAACATTCATAGCACTAATTTACTATAAGGCTAAATCTTATCAGCCACAATTTTTGATATATCAAAACTGGTCTGTTGGCCATTTTGCATGGTTCAACTTTTAACTCACATGCTCAATGAGCACTTCAGTAATTCCAGCCTGGGATGCGGTTTCTACACATAAGGAAGGGCTGTAAAACAAGGATTCAAAATAAAGTAAGTCTGGGGGTGTAGCTAAGTGGTAGAGAGTTTACCCAGCATGGGTGAAGGCCCTGGGTTCAATCCCCAGCTCTTAAAAAATAATTAATACTTCATTTAGCCAGGTGTGGTGGCACAAACCTGTAATCCTAGTACTTGAGGGCTCAGACAGGAGAACCACAAGTTCGTGGCCAGCCTCAGTAATTTAGTGAGACCCTGTTTCAACATTAAAAAGTAAAATAGGGCTAGGAGTGTAGCTCAGAGGTAGAATGCCCCTGGGTTCAATCCCCAGTACCACAAAAAAATTAAAATTAAAAATAAAGTAAATTTTGTAAGTTCTTTATTTCTTTTTTTTTTTTTGCGATACCAGGGATTGAACCCAGGGATTCTACCTCTGCGCTACACCCCCGGCCCTATTTTTTTTATACTTTATTTTGAAACCAGGTCTCACGAAGTTGCGGAGGGCCTCACTAGGGAGAGAAAGAAAGACAGAGAGAGAGAGAGAGAGAACGAGAACTGAGGCTGGCTGCGAACCCGGATCCTCCGGTCTCCGCCTCCCAAAGTACTGGGATTACAAGTGTGCGCCACCACGCCCAGCAAGTTCTTTATTTCAATGCTTTTGCTTTTGGACTTTTATTTTACCCACAACACTCTGACACCCAATGTCTAGGGCTTTATTTTCCCCGTACCAACCAATTCTTCCACTCTCTGGATACCGAATGTCCTACAATTAGGTTCTGACACTACCTACCAGGACTAGCACAGATTCCACAGGTTAAGAGCTCAGTACAAGGCTGCCCCACTTCAGATGCCAATCACAAGTTTCAGGTTGCCACCCATACTTACGAACAACTGGCTATAAATCAGGGGTTTCCATAACCCCCTTCCTCAGGTTTGATAATTTTCTAGGACAACTCATAGAACTCGGGAAACGATTTACTTGCTACTACCAGTTTATCATAAAGGAAGCAATTCAGGACCAGCCAAAGGGAAGAGCTGCAAGGGTAACAGTATGGGGGGAGGAGGCCCAGAGCTACTATGACCTTTCCAGCCTGCCACCCTCCCTGGATGTTTTATGGAGACATGTTACATAGTCCTGCTCGACTAAATCATTGGTCATTGGAGATTAATTCGATTGCCAGCCCCTCCCCTCCTCTCCCTTGGAGGGCAGGTTTAAATTTCCAACCTTCTAATAATGCTTGGATTTTCTTTTTTTAAGGGGTCTTGCTTATTTATTTATTTTTTATACTTTTATTGGTACATTGTAATTTCTAGTGACCAGTACCCATCTTGAAGCTATCTAGGGGCCCCAAGCAACCAGTCATCTCATTAGCATATAAAACACTCATGGCTCTGGATACTCCAAGAGTTTTAGAAGCGTTTTGCCAGAACTAGGGACAAAGAGCAAATATATATTTCTTAGTATCAAAACTTTGTATAAAACTCTTCATAACATTAAAGAGTTAGTATAATGCATCTTCAAGAAATTTCCAAGCAAAAACCTACAGTCTTTCAGAATTTTTAGACTATGAAAAAGAATATATCAGGAAGAGGTGATCATCAATTAAGAATCATTATAATGTCATGTAAATCCAAGCATACAAGTGAAGAATTTCAATATCTTTCAGAGAATGACTAACATTTCAAGAGCTAAGAACATTTTTTTTTTTTTTTGCGGTACCGGGGATTGAACCCAGGGGCGTTCTACCTCTGCGCTACACCCCCAGCCCTATTTTTTTATACTTTATTTTGAAACTGGGTCTCACGAAGTTGCGGAGGGTCTCACTAAGTAGAGAGAGAGAGAAAGAGAGAGAGAGACAGGGAGAGAGAGAGAGAGAGAGAGATGAGGCTGCCCACGAACCCGGATCCTCCGGTCTCCGCCTCCCAAAGTACTAGGATTACAGGCGTGCGCCACCACGCCCGGCCAGAACATTTAAAACTAGAAACCTAGCTGGGTGTGGTGGCGCACGCGTGTAATCCCAGTAGTTGGGAGGCTGAGACAGGAGGATCGCAAGTTCGTGGCCAGCCTCAGCAACTTGTGAGGCCCTCCGCAATTTAGTGAGACCCTGTTTCAAAATAAGGAATAAAAAATAGGGCTGGGGGTGTAGCTCGGAGGTAGAATGCCCTGGGTTCAATTCCCAGTACCGAAAAAAAAATATATGCTCTGTTAAGAGATTAGGACACTAGTGGATAACCTAAGAAAGTTGCTCACAATTTAATTGCCCTACATTTATAAATAAAAACTAAATTTTGAGAGGAAATATGCTTTCCTAGACCAAGTAAAGTTCCAGAGGTTCTGGTCTACCATAGCCAGAAGGCTGATACTATTCAGAATACCCTAATTCAAATGAGAGTCATACAAACATTATGGTACAGTCCCATACATAATTTTTATTGAAATAAAGCATCACCTCACTTTACCATGAAGACAACATGCATACAAAGAAACACTTCCCAACCTCCCAGTATTTCAAGTATTGTAGATGGTATTTCACTAGCACCAACATGGTAATTTTCTTTCTTTCTTTTTTTTTTTTGCAGAACTGGGGATTGAACCCAGGGGCATTCTACCTCCAAGCTACACTCCCAGCCCTATTTTTTTTTTATTCTTTATTTTGAAACAGGGTCTCACTAAGTTGCAGAGGGCCTCACTAAGTAGCTGAGGCTGGCCGCGAACCCGGATCCTCCGGTCTCAGCCTCCCAGGTACTGGGATTACAAGCATGCGCCACAACGCCCTGTTGGTAATTTTCAATTACTATTAATAGTCCTTCACATTAAAAAAAAACTTGCTGAATTCTAAATAAAACATTAACATCGTATTTACATAATTTAATCAACTATAAACATAATTAAAATAAAATTCCTACTTGATTTCTGTTTAAACATTTAAAAGTAGTCAAACTAAGAATAATCTTACTGTTCTAGAATCCGAGAATGGATTATATTCATCAAGTCCTGGTGGAACATTTCTTGTCACCTGTGTAACTGATGGATCCTGGAATAAAATTTGAAGGAAGGAAAAAAAAAGGTTACTTATCCTTTCAGATATAATTTTTTATTTACATAAAAATTATTTTTGACCACCCAGCAAAACTAATAGAGAAAAATAAAGGAAGATTATCAGATGTACTGAGTCCCATTTCAACAAAGATGAAATTCAAACCCCTAGGCCTCACACCCTCAAAGAGAAACAAATAAAAACTGAGTTAGATGCAAATTAGCTGCTAGTTATTCTATAAAGATTGAAAGCAGACCGCCTCCTAATTGTTGTGTGGAGCTGACTACACAAGAGCATCTGAACAAATCTTGGGTAAACCCACATGCTTCCCTTTGGGCTCTACAAAGAGTTCATATTCCCCCTTTTTATAACATCTTCTATCAGTTTTCCCAACTGCAGATATAAGTACCACATTACAAATCAATGTCATGTACAGTCAACATCTAGAATATTTAAGATTAAGCACCTCTTGTTTTATTATACTCCAGCCTCTCTACTCGAATGTGGTTTATTTTTCCACATCTAGACTATCTCCCAAGTATAATAATAGTACCACACTATCCCAGCTTTTCAAATATTTTAATATTTGGCTTTTATGAAAATAATTAAATCACAAAATCCTAGACATTTATTTTATTTCTCTTGATTATGAAAGAAAAAAACATGAGCAACAAAATCAACTAAATAATTCATGTGAAAAGCATTTTACAAACTGTGGTATAGTCCAATTGGCCTTCAATTCCTAGTCTCAAACTATAGTGTGCATAAGGACCAAATAAAATAGACTTCTACACCCCACCCCCAGAGTTTCTGACTCAGCAGGTCTAGAGTAGGGCCTGAAAATCTGTATTTCTTTTTGTTTTTTGTTTGTGTGTGTGTGTGTGTGTGGTACTGGGGATTGAACCCAGGGGCATTTTACCTCTGATGGATTTTACCAGCCCTATTTTCTATTCTTTATTTTGAAACAGGGTCTCACTAAGTTGCAGAAGGCCTCACTATGTAGCTGAGGCTGGCTGAGAACCTGTGATCCTCCTGTCTCAGCCTCCCAAGTACTGGGATTACAAGCATGCACCATCATGTCTGGCTGAAAATCTGTATTTCTAACAATTTCCTAGGAGATACTGCTCCTGCTAACCTGAGAACCACTACTCTCTACCAATACTGTACTCTCTGCAGTCCATTTTTTCTCAACATAGTCATCAAAGTTACCTTTCAAAACTGCAAAGCAAATCTTGGCATTCCCTTACTCCAAACTATTTCCTCTGCCCTTCACCCACTTCAGATTTTGAGGCTCTCCACTAACTGTAAGATAAAATATGAATTCCTCAAAATGAAATACGAGGCTTCTGACCATCTTGCCTGGCCCTTGCCTGCTTTCCAGCCTCATCAACTCCCTCATCACTCTCACCCTGGCATATGCCTCCTCCCTTAGCCAACAAAACAAATTACTCCAGGAGCCTCAAACTTGGAAAAATGCAAGTAGTAAGGATAAAAGGAAAAGTAATAAATAAAGGCTGAATGCTTGTTTGACAATAATTGGAAAGGAGGAAATGAAATTACTCTATTTACTCTCCAGGTTTCCCCTCCTAAAAGTCTGAGGAACAGGAAGATTATCAAGAAGAGATGCATGCCTCACGAAGAAAATTAAGAAAACAAAAACATGAGTATTTTAATCAAATTTTTCAACTTGGCATTGCTGAAGTTAACCTAATTTAGTAGAGACCTTCATCAAATCCAGATGGTCCAGCGGCAGTGTAATACCCACCCTTCAGCACCACCCACACAACCAGTAACCTGTGAGTCCCCAAGACTCCATACTCTACTTTTGCGTTGCTTCTTCTAGCAGAAATACTCTTCCCAGCAGGGTCAGCCTAGCAATCTCCTCTGCTTCCTCAAAGACTCAGTCAAGTATTATCTCATATGCTAAGCACGATCTTCCTGATATCATCTCCCTTCCCCAGGCTCCCCACTCCAGGCTCAGGCTCCCAGAGCCCGTGGCATTTGTCTCCATTAGCATTTATTTCACTTAAACGTGATGATTTTCATGCTAGTCTCCGCCTGTCCCAAGTTAGATTATGACCTCTTTGAATCAATAAACACTTTTTTTAAATCATACATGCCCAGTGATACTGATTTGTCAATGGGTATTACCACCCCTAGAGAGAAACAGTAACTCTTCAAGATAGTAGTAGCAGTACTAACCAAGAATACTTTCTGAAAAATAAGCATAAATATGAAGGCAATTCAAATGTGTAAATGAAAATGTTTAATCTCATTTACAAAAAAATGCAAATTAGAACTACACTGATATAATCATGTCTTACCTATCAAATTAGAAAAAAAATCCAAAAGTCTATAGCATACTCTTTTAATTTTTTAATTTCTTGTGGTACTACTGATTGAACACAGGAGCATTCTACCTCTGAGCTACACCCCCAGCCCTGTTTTATTTCTTTATTTTTATTTTGAAACAGGGTCTCCCTAAGTTGTTGAGGGCCTTGCTAAATTGTTGAGGCTGGGCTCGAACATGTGATCCTCCTGTCTCAGCCTCCCAAGAACAAAGTCTGACATACTCTTGACAAAGCAGTAAAGAAACAAGGATTATCATGTACTGCTAAAAGGAACAGAAATTGTTACAATGTCTGTACAGGGAAAGTTGGCAATATCCAGCAAAATTACATCTGCATTTATCCTTTGAACCACAATCTCACTTCCAGGAATCTATTACAAAGGTATTCTAGCAAAATACTGTTTGTAGTAGCAAAAGACTAGAAGCAACCTAAATGTCAATCAGTAGAGGATGGTACATCTGCATGACAAAGCCTGTGCAGCTGTGTATTATGCAATTATAAAATAGTATGAGATATCTATACTTACAAAATGAGTGAAAACAGTAATATGCAGAACAGTGTAAATAAGATGTTATCTTTTTTTGTAAAACGATAAGCCCCAAACTAATAATAATGATCACCTGCCGGGGAGGGCGGGAACAGTGAAGAGTGAGGTCAGGCTGGGAAGTTAGGCTTCTCTGAATGTACCTGTTTTTACAGGTTTTACTTTGAAACTATGAAAATGTTTTTTGTTATCAAGCAAAATTAATTCAAAAGAAAAAAAGGAGAGAGGCAGAATATAGGGTCAGAAAGAGGCATACTCCTTAACCAGCATTCATACCATCAATGTCGTTCTGTCAATGCCGCAAAAATACAACAGGTCCCTGTGCTCATTTTTCAAATAAACATACCCAATTATCTCAAGTGTCCTAAAATTCACCTTAAATTCTTAAAACAACAAATAAATAAAAAAGTTAGTACCAAAGAGAAAAATGCAATCATTCTCCCAATTTCCTACTTTTACCTACTATAACCAAAATGTAATTGTTTCCTTCTCTACTAACCCAGGCTGAAAGTTAACTGGTAACTTGACAACAGCATTGTCTCAAGTGAACCAAGTTCACTTCTGGTCCATTTGGAATCTCTCCTAATGTAGTATTAGGTGACCGAGCAGTAGAGTGTGTACAAGATATGCCAAGAACAAGACTAGATTTGGGAAGGTAAAGAACTGATATCTCTGAATTATCACATAATTAATGTTTCAAGTTAGTTTTAATAACTGTTAATAGTATTGAAAAAGCCATAGCCTCTAAACTGGGAGAAGCCAATAAACCTGAGAAGATTAAGTAATAATGAATAATCTTCTAAGACCTACTAAGTATGTAACATTTGCTTATATTATTCCCAGTTCTTGCTGTGATCCCTCCTGGTAGACTGAAGAGTTCCATTTGTCAGAGAAAGAAGTGGTGGTCTTAAACAAGACCAGGCAACTTCCTCAAGGTCAATTAATATGTCTGAGACTGAGACAAAAATATGAAACTAGGGCTTTCCAATGCCTATACAGATCCTTTCTGCCAGATATGCTAAGAATAGAGTTCACTACAATAACAATTAAAAAAAATTGGTTGAGCTGATTATTTAAAAGTGATTCCAATACTCTGACAAGAAAATGTTATTCTTCCTCTTCAACATAATCAAAATGAATTTATTTTAACTGGTAATTTGGTTTCTTCTAGGGCAGCGGTTCTCAAACTTTTGCAAGCATTGCAATCACCTGGAGGGCTTGTTAAACTTCAGATGGGTGAGCTCCACTCTGAATGTACCTTGTTTCTATTTCAGCAGGTCTGGGATGGCGACTGAGAATTTGCATTTCTAACAAGAAACTCTTCTGAGATAGTTTTTTGTTTGGTTGGTTGGTTTTGTTTTGTTTTGTTTTTTACTTAAAGGAACCTACTAGGCTCTTGTGTTTTATTAACTTCTAAATAACAAGTAGACACATTCTCAAGCCGGGCATGGTGGCTCACGCTTGTAATCCCAGTACTTGGGAGGCTGAGACAGGAGGATCGCAGGTTCACGGCCAGCCTCAGCTACTTAGTGAGGCCCTCCACAACTTAGTGAGACCCTGTTTCACAGTAAAGAATTCAAAAATAGGGCTGGTAAAATCCATCAGAGGTAGAATGCCCCTGGGTTCAATCCCCAGTACCACAATAAAAAAAAAGACATTCTCCATCTTAATTTAATTATCATGTGAATCTGACTATTCATAAACATTAAAGCTACATCTTTATTTCATTAGTTAAGCTATGGCTATTCTGCCAATACTTTAGTAATGCCATTTAACATCACAATCATAGTTCATTACAAACCACAACGCATTATGAAAACAAGTATTTATTTTTCAAATATGAGAATTAATTAAAAGTTTTACATTTGGCACAAATAGCTTTTATATATCTTAAATCTGTTCCTTTACCAAACCCTCCAGGATAGTATATCATCATTGTATTTTAGATGATCTCCTATACCGTGCATTAAATTGGACATTTCTCGGTGTCACATATAACCTGGAAGATTCTAACCTCATAGAGAGCTCTTTTACCTTCCGTTAGAAGTGAGGAGATTGATTCAATAAACAAATCGTGTGGCTAATCAAGCTCAGGCTCCTGCTTATTTCTCTCTGTACATATGCCATCTTGGAGCTCAACAGTAGTCTAGTGACATAAAAGTCTACATGGATGATTGTGTAGAGCTATATATTATGAATCCACTTACTGTGGTATCTGCTAACATGTAATATGTTTAAGTTTCAAGATTAGCATGCAAAACCTTTATGTCTTAGGTAGTTTATAGTAGAAAGAGCACTAGCGGAGGAATCAGAAACTGAATTTCTGACCATTACTAGTTCTATGATCTCAGGCAAGTCACCTAAACTCTCTAAGTCTCTGTTTGTCATCTTTAAAACAGAGGAAATTTGGTCAGTTGCAGCTCTGATAGATTATATTTCCTGATTGGTTAGAAAGCGGCCTGCTTCTATTTAAATCTCAGTTCCAATACCAAGAAGATGTAAACTTTGAACAAGTACTTCATACTTCATTGTACCTCGGTTTCTTATCAGTAAAATGTATTGTATAGTCCATGAGGTACTGCACAAAAAGTGCTTAATACAGTTCTTGCACATGGAAAATGCTTAATAAGTAATAACTTAGGCTGCTCTCATCATTACCACTAAAAGCTAAGGATCAAGAAAAAAATTATGATTAACTGAGAATTTAAGAAAAGTACAAAACATATTAGGTGCATAGGCCAAAAACAACACCCACAGCCATCTTCTAAGGAAAAGAACCAGAAGCAGTTCTTTGTCCAACCTTTGTGTCACATGACCCTATAACCTTAGCTACATGTGAAAGGATGAGGAACTGGCCTCTGTGCCCAAAGCAGCCATCTTTAGAAATGGACATGAGAATGCCTGGCAGGCCCCAACAAAGTGACTCTAGATCCAATTAAAGTCATTTCTTGAAGAGACTGAATATGAGACATAAAATTAGTAATTACTAATAGCAGAAGTTGACACTAGTTATGGTAGTGGCTAGTGTCATAGAGGCAAAAAGAAGCTAAGTCATAATAAGGTGACCAGAAAAGGGGGCAGAGAGCTGCAGGTACAGCATGGGAGGAGAACTGCAATTATTCGAGTTGCCAATGAGTATGGTCACTGTTCTGCTCCTCCAACTGGTGAGGAAAGACCATGTGAAAGCACAAAGTCCTGCAGCTCCCCAGAAGGGCCTCAGCATGGAGGAAGTGTGACAGGGCAAAAGAGGAGAAGAGGGTGGCAGAGACCAATCTTACTTCCATTAGTACCCCTCAGCTTTTATGTTTTGCAAATACTGATTTCATTTGACAATGGTTCTCACTGCTCGGCGGGGCGGGGGTGAAGTGTGTGTGTGTGTGTGAGCTGAGGTGGGGACTGAGGAAACACCTCATAAGTTCCCAGAGACTGTTTCATGACAATTAGAGAATGGACGGTGTTGGACTTCCTTCCCTCCAAGAATCCTTACAATAAACTTTCATCGTTAGAGTATGTCTCCATGCCTTAAAACCAGAACAGATGGAACCAATATTCTTTGCCATTTCGTATTCCATCAAAACTCTATGCAAGAAGTTTACTGCCATAAGTATATTTAAATAAAATCTGCTGTGAGAGATTTTAGTAAGTATGAACATTTACTGATCCCAAGTATACATACTGATCCCTCAACTGCTATTAATCACTGCTTAATTTAACTCTAGTTTCACTTTTTTTCTTCCCTTCCAATTAAAAAATTAAGAGAATACAAATATAGATCTAGTCTTTATCCTTACTTTTTCTTAGTGTTAGATATTCCCTGCAGTTTAGGACTGGAAAGGTAGCTCAGTGGTAGAGCACTTGCCTAGATATTCCCTACAGTTCAAAAATTTATATCAATTTGACAAAGCCTATCTGCAAAAAACATCCTCTTCATATCTCAGCCTCATCTCTTCCCACCTTTTCTCAGGATTACCCTATCAATTATCCTTTTATCTCATATATTCAACTGCTTCGACATGATACTTCCTATCTATATTTCAAATCTTCATAATCTTTAAAATGTACATAAACAAAGATAAACATAAATATTGCTTCAACCAGGTCACCCTCGAGCTATCAGCCCCCTCTCCCTTTCCACACACTTCTCCAGATCAAGTCGACCGCACTTCTCCCTTGTAAACTGCAAAGCCTCCTTACTAGCTTCCCCTCCCGTCCTCAGACCCTTTCCTAATCTATTCTTCATATGAGCCCAATGAGCTTTTCAAAATGCAAGCCTATTCATACAGAATTAATTAATGTGAAGTGGCCATTTTAGGCCTTTGAAATTTTAAAAATAATTGGGAGTGGACAATGAACAACTGGTAAAATCATTTATGGGGTAGAGATTGCAAAGATAGGTAAATACTCATCATGTACATAAATGACTGCTCAAGAATTTAGATTGGCAATAACTATTAACATTCTTTTATCATACAACTGTAATACCTTATTACAGTTTACTGCAGAAGCCATTTACTGTTATAATAATCGATAAATAGAAAAAATTTAAGATGTCCTAAATTTAATGACAAGGGCCAAAGGATGGAGGGGAAGAAAAGAAGGTTAATCAGTTAACAGCAGTAGGCCAAAGCAATAAAAAACTATTCCACATTCCTGAATATATATTGAAACCTTGACTCAAACCCCAGGCAGCCAGACCACCAGGCACCATCACATCCTTCTTACAACCCCAACCAATTCAGAAGCAGCAAATACTTTTTATGGACTGTCCTCCTATCCCAAAACTTTCCCTGCTTTGCATTATCCTGCCCTCTTATCTATTGCCAATGGAGGCTCAATGTAAACAATTCATGCTCTCCTCCAAATTTTCATTATAAAAGTGTTCTTGGCTTATAGATCCAAGGGACATATTTTCAACTGCTAGCTAGACTTGCACCTTGCTGTTGGTAGCTTCAGGAACATTTCCTAGGACTGGTTCTTTTCTGGCTAGTGTCTTTTATTTCAGAGATCCCTCAGTCTCAAGAGTTTTGGTTTAACATAATATATTTTATTCATCTAGACCTGTGCTGAACAATATGGTGATCATCAGCCATATGTAGCTCTTGAAATACAACTAGTCCAATTGAGATGTGCTGAAAGTATAAAACACACCATATTTTCTATTTCAGAGATTCAGCACTTATTAAAGTGATCCCATTTAATCGTTCTAGTCCAAGTTCTGTCATTCCTGAGTAAACAGAATTTTAACCTGTGCTGAATTTCTATCTATAAACACACAAGGGGGTGAACTATAACCACACACATACCTTCTACCTTAGATACTGCCTTTCAGGGAACACAGGCTACAATGTGAGCAATTCTTCTCTCTCCTTCAAGACAGCTTAGGCAGCACCTTCTTGGGTGGTGCAATATGAAAAATGTGCTATTTTTGTTTCTTGACCATAAAAGCATTTATCACACATTATGTTCCCCAACAAAAGGATGAATTCTTTGACATCAGGGATTCTTCTCACAACCCAAGCATTCTCTACAACATGTATCCATGGGGGTGGAAGGAAGCATTCATTTGGAGATCAGGGATTTATCTCCTGCTATCCTATCATGACTTCAAAAAGTAATCATAAACCAGGCACAATGGAGCATGACTATAACCCCAGTATTTGGGAGGCTAAGACAGGGGTATCGGAGGTTCAAGGACACCATGTGGTAACTTAGTGAGACCCTGTTTCAAAATATAAAATAAAAAGGGGGTATAGCTCAGAGGTAGAAGCCCCTGTATTCAATCCCCAGTACTACATACACATATACATACATACATACATAAATTAGTAACCATAACTTTCAAATCTATTAATTCAAATATAATAAAAAGAACACTAGATGTCCTTTTCTTCTTTTTTTTTTTTTTTTTGCGGTACCGGGGATTGAACCCAGGGGCGTTCTACCTCCGCACTACACCCCCGGCCCTATTTTTTTATGCTTTATTTTGAAACTGGGTCTCACGAAGTTGCGGAGGGCCTCACTAGGTAGAGAGAGAGAGAGAGAGAGAGAGAGACAGCGCGCGCGCGCGCGCTGAGACTGGCCGCGAACCCGGATCCTCCGGTCTCTGCCTCCCAAAGTACTGGGATTACAAGCGTGCGCCACCACGCCCGGACTAGATGTCCTTTTCAAAGAACCCTAACTTTAAGCAGCTAAAGTGTATAACTCTCCAACATTTCAATGAAACCTACATCACAAGGTGATTTGTCATAAAAATAAAATGAGCTATTTAGTTATCTTCAGTTCATGTTGTGATACATGAGAGCTTCTAAAATCCCTAAGCTTTGTAAGGCAACCAGTAATTGTATGGTTTGTTTTTGTTACTATTTCTGTTAATACCAAAAAGTTTAAAAGTTAATAAAAATTAGAGTCTGCCTTAGAAAATGCAGGCAATTTAAGGATGAAATAAGAATAAATAATCACATGTTGCAACCAAAGAATCTTGCACTATTATTTATTTTCTTTATCTGTTATTTTAAGAGGCTCTCATCTTTATTTTTTTAACATTTCTTGTAGTTCCTTTGGAATCAAGACAAATAATAAATAAGTACTGGGAGTACTGAAGGTAGAAAAATTAAATAATTTGCCTAAGGTCTCCTAAGCAGCCTGGTTCCAGAGCCCCCTTCTTATCTATCCCTCCACTAGTAGAAGATAAACCTCTGCACATTTCATTTACTCTTTCCTCTAATTCCCCATTACACTAGGTTAACAATACAGAAATGTTTGCCTGCAATGTTCATAGAACATTTTCTTAGACACTCAACTCTAAATGGTAGTTAACTTCCCCTGAGATTCAAATCTAAACACTTCCATTAAAGTTTTAAAAAACAAATAGAAAAAGCATTTAATAATATACTTCTTTTAAGCTAAGGGAATACGTTAATTCGCATTTTTATAATATGCTACTTACTTGTAAGCAATTCACTAAAATTTATTACTAAGATGCCAAAAAATTTATTACTAAGATGCCAAAAGGTGGACATATATAAAACCAAGGACTGACTAAACCAACCTAAAACAAGCATCAACAGCTCTAGGAAAAGCTTACCCCTAGTGCACTACCCCTTGGCCATACTCCTGATGCTTTCCCCAATACCTATCACTTCTGCTTGTCACCACTTTCTATATACTTCAAATTACCATACAAGAATTCTAACCACCATGAGAGGATTCCTACAAGTAAAATGGCTGCCACTAGCAGTGTATGCAACTCGGTCACTGCTATTTCTCTTGGAGAAAGTGGAAACTTCCAGTATTTGCTATGTATATAATCTTTCCACAATAAGCAGTGTTTTCACTGTGTTCAGTAAGCAAAAATCTTTAACGACCATCTATACTGGGCTAGAGGTGTAGATTAATGCTAGAGCACTTGCCTAGCATGTGTGTGGCCCTGGGTTCAATCCCCAGCACTGCAAAATAAACAAACAAATAAATAAATGTGAATCTTGCCATATACACTCAACCACTTGCATTCAAATATCTGATTTGTGTTCTCTTCCATTACCAGTCAAGTTAAAATTATCAGTGTATAACTATCACAAGTCCCTAAGTTTGATCTCTCCAATACTCAATGCTTGATCTTACTAATATTAAAAATGCACAACACTTTATAATATCCACTTGTTCCTTGCTTTATGAGTTTGAGGTTCCAACTTCCTTATGTGTAAAAATATATTCTGTAATTCACCTATATTCTGTAAAATGGAAGTGTTTATTTCAAGGAAGTGTTTAAGGAAAAGGTTAAGTATCAAGTTGGTTATATTGATAAGGTGGTCATAACTACATTCTAAAAACAAGTGTAAAACCTACCATATTGGTCTTTTTTAAAACATTAACATATGCAAGAATTTAGAAGTGATTGCAACACTAGCTCTGGCAATTTCAGAAGCTTGGTAAGTTAATATATACTCTGGAAATATCAGGTATTTGGAAGCCATTTGTGCATGAAATATGGGGACTTTTTTAGATAAAATACTTTATCTACTTTGCAAGAACACAGATTAAGAAACAATACTGAGCCACAAATGGTGGCACACACCTTGTAATCTCAGTACTTGGAGGCTGAGACAGAAGGATCACAGGTTGGAGGCCAGCCTTTACAACTGAGACTCTGTTTCAAAATAAAAGATAAAAAGGGTTTGGGGTATAGCTCAGAGGTAAAGCACTCCTGGATTCAATCCCCAGTACCAAGAAAGATGGATGGATGGATGGGAGATAGGGAGGTGAGAGAAAGGAAAGGAAGGAGAGTAGATTTTCAACAAGGGTACCAAGAACAATGGGGGAAAGAATGGGTCTTTTCAATAAATGCTGTGGAAACAACTGTATATCCACATGCAAAAGAATGAAGTTGGACCTTACCTCATAACATATATAAAAATTAACTAAAAATGAATCAAACCTAAATGTAAGAGCTAAAGTTATAGAACTCTTAGAAGAAAGCATAGGGATAAACCCTCATTTCCTTGGACTTGGCAAAGGATTCTTTATAATACTAAAACACAAAACAACTAAAAATAGATACTAAAACAACAAAATATAAATTGGACTTAGCCAAAGTTGAAAACTGTTATGCCTTCAAATGACATCAAGAAAGTAAAAAGATAACCCACAAAAATGAGAGAAAAGGCTTACAAGTCATATACCTGATAAAGGACTTGTATCTAGAATATATAAAAATTTCTTATGACTCAATTTTTAAAAGTTAAATAACCCAATCTAAAAATAGGAAAAGGATCTCAATAGACAAGTATCCAAATACAGAAAATGGCCAGTAAGATCATGAAAAGATCCTCAACATCGTTAGCCATCAAGGGACTTCAAAACCACGAGATTCCACTCCACATTAAGCAGAATGGCTAGAATCAAAACCAGTTGACAAAGACTTTGAAAAATCTGCATCCCCATACACTGCTAGTGGGACCACAGAATGCTTCAGTCACTTTGGAAAAGGATCTGAGAGGTCCTCCTGGTTAAACACACAGTTACCATACGAACTTGCAATTCCATTCCCAGGTACATGCCCAAGAGACTTTTTTGGGGAGTGCGGGGGAAAGGTCCTGGAGATTGAACCCAGGGGTGTTCTACCTCCAAGGTATACCCCCAGATCCTTTATTTTTATTTTGAAAAAGTGTCTCACGATCCTCCTGTCTCAGCCTCCCTAGTACTGGGATTACAGGCGTGCGCCACCACACCCAGCTCACCAAGAGACTTTAAAACAGGTGTTTGAACAAAAAAATATGTTCATGAATATTTATAGCAACATTATTCATAAGAGAGAGGAAAAAACACCCCAAGTGTCCAGCAACTGATAACTGATGAACTGACATTCCTTCTTTCTTTCTTTTTTTCCCAGTGCTGGAGAATGAATATGGGGCCTCAAGCTTACTAAGTATGAGCTCTGCCACTAAGCTACACCCTCAGTCCAACATTACTAATTCTAAAAAAGACCAAAAGCCTAATACCAAGAAGAATGGGATTACTGGATTGCTCCCTGGGTACAGGTCTACAGGGGATTCTTGTGGCAATTCTTGCACAGAAAGGAGAACAGGGGCGCCAATCCTGGTCTGCATATGTGAAATCAAAAATGACAGCACAGTACAAACTGCCCCGTAGGGACAAGTGAAATCAACGTGTTATAAGGGGACTTGTTACAAAGTCAAATGCAGCCAACTTCCATGTCACCTTTTATATCCCACACCTATTAAAAGTTGAGAAATTCCCCTGTTGTGATTTAAATTTTTTTTTACTATTGGTAGTGGGGAGTGAACCCAGGGGATTCTACCTCTGAGCTACACCCCCAGTCCAATTTTATTTTTTGTTTTGAAACAGGGTTTCACTAGATTGCTGAGAGTCTTACTGCGTTGCTGAGGCTGTCCTCAAACCTGCAATCCTCCTGTCTCAGACTCCCAAGTCCTGGAATTACAAGTGTGTGCCACCATGCCCAGCAACATTTTAGAATATTTTGATTTGCATTATTCCACTACACCACCCAAAACTGTAGGTCTAAATATAATACAGGTTTAATACTATCATGATTTTGGCAAGAAAATGTTACTTTGCATTTACTGTTTGGTAATTCTGATTGAAAGAAACATGCTGGAGGAGGGAAGGTATTTTAAAGGTATATACAGAAAGGATGCCAGGTTTCACAGACACTAGAATTCTTCAAAACAATGCAATATCCCTTGTCATTCAAAACCAGCTCTAATGAAGGATGAGGATTCTATAAAATGATCCTCAGGTAGGGAGATGATTCCTACTCCAGAGTTTCCCTTGGGCCAGGTACCTTTGATAGATCATTCATCTGAGGTCAGGGTGCCAAGGGTCACACAATAGAGGACACAACTGCCTAAGTGTAAACAACTAGTGAGGGTGGCTCCCTTAGATGGAACTGAGTCAAAGCACAGCTGACCCAAAGCACATAAAGCCTCCTCTTTCCAGCTGAGATGATCAGACTCAGCTCCAATGCCCAATACATTAGAACACCAAAGAACATCACCCATTCGCCAAGTGGCCCACACAGGTACAGAAAGAAATGTAACAGAGTTTCAAGTAGAATAAAAAATTTTAGACAGAACAATCTACCATTAACATCTCTATAGGTCATCTAACTTCTGCTTGAATTCCTTCAAGTGCTGGAGAATTCCCTACCAAAAAAAGCATTGTTAGGCTTAAGTATCTGATGGCAGCTCTATTTCACCTTAGCATTCTGTAGTCTAAACCCACTAAGTAAGTTAAACTTGTTATTCTTCCTAGGACTTGCTTCCAGGCCCATGACCATTCTGACTGCTTTAGGTGGATACACCCTACTATGTTCAAAGCACTCTTTTTTTTTTGTGGTACCGGGGGTTGAACGCAGGGGCGTTCTACCTCCGCGCTACACCCCCGGTCCTATTTTTTTTTTTATGCTTTATTTTTGAAACCGGGTCTCACGAAGTTGCGGAGGGCCTCACTAGGTAGAGAGAGGGAGAGGGAGAGGGAGAGAGAGAGAGAGAGAGAGGAGAGAGAGATCGATCGATCAATCAATCAATCAATCAATCGTGCGTGCGCGCATGCGCGCTGAGGCTGGCCGCGAACCCGGATCCTCCGGTCTCCACCTCCCAAAGTACTGGGATTACAAGCGTGCGCCACCACGCCCGGCTGAAAGCACTCTTCAAATATGTACTTGGAACTGAGAATGATCACCCAAGTGAGTAAATCAGAACATAATATTATAGAATTATCAATTTTTAGGAACTGGTCACTAATCTCATTAATCCAACATATGTTCTTCAGCAATTACATAACACTGAAGATTTATCTTAATAACCAAGCCAGGCATGGTGGCACACACCTGTAATCCCAGTACTTAAAAGGCTGAGACAGGAGGATCACAGGTTCAAGGCTAGCCTCAGCAATTTAGCTAGACCCTCAGCAATTTAGTGAGACCCTGTTTTAAAATCAAAAATAAAATAGGGCTGGGGGTGTAGCTTGAAAGTAGAATGCCTCTGCTACCAAACCTCCAGTAAAAAAAAGAAAATGATCAAAAAAATTTCTTGAATCTGCATTCAGCACTACTAAACATTGATTGTACTTTCTTTAAGAAAACTTTTTTGATAATATCAACACAAGAACAATTTATTTTCAAATTTATCACAACTGTCATCATCTCAAGCATGACTTGTTAAAGTTCAGACTTAAATAATATAAAGTTGTGTCCAAATACTAGCTTTGTTATGTGGCCCAGTAGCCTCCCAGTGTTCCTCCCTGAGTCTCCATGGCCACAGGAGATGCTCAACCTAGACAAAAGGTTTTGTAAATAGTTTTAAGAGTGTTTACCCATAGCACCTGACACTAAGCACTTAGCATCCTAAGTAAAGAGTATCTCAAAAAGAATGAAGAATCTGGGTTACAAGGCATGGTTTGAACCCTGATAAGATTAACAAGAATTGTTAAAGAGACTTGTAACAGCATGGACTAAAAGGAATAGTTATTTCAAAATGGAGTCTTCTGGCCTCCCACCTTTCAATGGACAGGAAGCAGGCTGAAAATGCTACTTGGCTACAAACAGGGATCATTTCTTATAGGAATAAAAAGGGCCTCTCAGATAATAAAGACAGAAGCAGAAGAAAAAATAACAGATGAGGGAACCACTTCCAGGGAACAAAACTGGGTACTAACCAAGAAACCTCATGGCCCCAAAGTATGGGGCCCTACCAACATGTGCCTGGCTAGATTTCAGAGTTGCTCTGAACCAGCAACTGCTAACTGCCCTCCACTTCTCTATTTTAATGGGAATTTGGACCAAGGTTATCCTGTACCTGTCTTGCCATTTTATGTGGCGTATATCTTTTCAGCTTGCTAAATTTTTGCTGAATTGCTGAGGCTGGCCTCTAACCTGTGATCCTCCTGTCTCAACCTCCCAAGTAGTGGCACCATGCCTGGTTCGGTTATTTATTTACTTATCTACTTACTTACTTACTTACTTATTTTGTGGTACTAGGGATTGAACCCAGGGGTGTTCTACCTGTCTTGCTAGGTTGCTGAGAGACTCCCTCCCTACATTGCTGAGGCTGTTTTCGAGCCCATGATCCTCCTGTCTCAGCCTTCCAAGTACTGGGATTACAGGCGTGTGTCACCATGCTCAGCAGGGTGTGTTTTCGGTTCATAGGTCTCTGTCAACAGGGGCACAGTATTCCTGTCAAGAAGTGAAGTCTAATCCTTCCCAGCCCCCCCTTTTTAATCTGAGATGATTTTATGTTTTATTTGACCAACAGAATATAGCAGAGGAGAGGTATGACTCAAGAAGCTTTGTAGCTTCAGCTCTTATCCTCCTGGTACTATGTAAAAAGCCCAGGCTATTCCCAGTAAAGAGGCCACATGAAAGAGTCAATAGCTGCCCCCATGACAGCTCCAGGCAGTGAGGAGGCATTTGCCTGAGGACCTCCATGAAGCTGTCAGATGACTGAAGCACATGCCTGACTCTAGGCAAGAACATGTAACAACAATTATTTTAATAATAAATTGCCAACTCAGTCTAACTCAAACAACAAAATCATGAACAGATAACTGAGACAGTGGTAAATAAAACAATGGTGCATCTTAAAATGGGAAGCATCTCTGACTCATATTTTAAATGAATAGAGGAGGACAACATTATCTTGGTGTAAATGTCACTTTAAATGTAAATGAAACAAGATGGGTGGCATCCTTAATGTTATAAAATGAAAACGAGTTGTACTACAGTCTCAATGTTTGTGTCCCCCAAAGTTCTATGTTGAAACCTAATCACCAAGGTAATATTAGAAGATGGAGCCTCTGGGAGGTGATTAAGCCCTCCAGAATGGCATTAATGCCCTTATAAAAGAAGTCCCAGAGAATTGCCTTCCCCTTTTGCTATGTCAGGACTCACAGAAGGATCCATCTGTGAGGATCCAGCCCTCATCAACACTGAATCGGCTGGCACCTTGATCTTGGACTTCCTCTGGAAGTGAGACCAATCAATTCTGGTTGTTTATAAATTACCCAGTGTAAGGTATTTTATTATAGCAGCCTAAACAGACTAAGACAAATGATTCACAACCTTGAATTATGGGTCACTTTTTAAAGACAAAGTTTAATAATTTTAACTTCAACTAAACTCTTAGGATGCCAATAAAATTACTAAAACTTATTACTAAAAATAGCACATAATGGCTAAATTATAGGCCATTTTAAAAAGATTACAGTAGTCCCCCTCTCCCCTTTATCTTCAGGGGATACGTTCCAAGACATTCCACTAATGCCTAAAATAGAACCCAAAATATATGAGGTTTTTCCTGTATATACCTATGATAAAGCTTAATTTATAAATTAGGCACAGTAAGGGATTAACAATAACTTAAAATAGAATAATCATAATAATATACTTTAATAAAACTGGGAGTTTTTTTGCTACTGGTGATTGAACCCAGGAGTGTACTACCTCTGAGCTATACGCCCAGCCTTTTTTTTTTTTGTTTTGAAACAGGGTCTCACTAGGCTGCTGAAAGTCTCTCTGAGTTTATGAGGCTGTGATCCTCCAGTCTCAACCTCCCAAGTACTGGGATTACAGGTGTGCGCCACCAGGCCCGGCTTAACAAACTTTATGAATTGTTTACTTCTGGAATTTTCCACTTTATATTTCCAAAAGCAATTTACTATGGATAACCAGAAAGTAAAACCAAGAATAAAGGGGGACTACTATATTTGAAAATAGAAGTAATTTTCAAGGCCAAAATGACACTGTGCTCAATTTTAATATGAAATTCTTCTATGGGATGGTGTGGTGACAAAGCCTTAGAATCCAGACAGACTTGATCTCATCTAGTAGGATGATGTAGGGCAAAGCACTTAATTATTTTTAGCCTTGATTCATTGACTCTGATCTGCCCAACAGCTACTACTGGCACTTCAAAAGATCCAAAAAAACAAGAACTTCACCAAATTAATAGCTAAGAATACTGTGGTTGTCTATAATTAAATACAATTTATTGAATTATTATTAATACTAAATATTAGCTTAACCTAGTGAAAGTCACACTTCCTTCATGTTAAATATGTATTCATCAAATCCTGTTAATAATCCTAAGAGAAAGTACTTCATCTTATTTCAGAGAACTGTAAATTGTTATGTTCCTAACATAACAGTGTAGCAAAAGAAATGTTAAAAAACAAAAAAACAAAAAAGCACTTGACTATCAAATAGGATTTATTTAAGAAATAGCAAATGTAAAATATCAAACAAGATTTGAAAGGAATGATGATCATGAGGTAACACAAATATGAGTCTAAGAACTTTTTAGCTTTAGGTAGTGTAAAAAATGTTATTTCGAAAATCACTTTTCCATAGAAGGAAGCAAAAGCAAAAGAAAAAAGAATATACTGCAGATGTAAACTTTATAAGAGGAAGAGCAAATATATAAAAATGGGAAGATAAAGAGTCAGGTACACTGACAGTACTATAACAGTCACTGAAAACAGAGAAAGATCATAGGGAAAATGTGTACAACCAATTCTTATTTAGATCTAAATTATCCATCTCTTAAAGCATCTTATGGACTTGAATAATCATTGTCCTCTCAGTGTGTTGAATTACAAAAAACAAAGATTTATAAATTTATGCCACAATGAATGACAACTCAAAACTACTTCTGGGTTTAGATTACTACAGGAACCTTATGAATGTCAGAAGAGGCAAGTGTCATGGCAATATCTGATGTCACAAGAGCAGCCCAGGCTAAGAAGGAGACAATATCTTGCCCTAACAAGAGAACCTACTAGAAATGAGCCATGAAATGGATGACCAGATAGGAAATAAACAGCCATATTGTCAGATGCTGAATAAACAGCTTCAATGAATTATCTGAATTAGGAAATGCTAACAGGTTCTTGATGTTATATCTTCAAAATATTTTTAAATAACACCCATTTGGCAAAATATGAAACGTCTCTTTAGGATGTCTACAATTTAAGAATAATTCAATTGTCCACAACATGCAAGTGAGCCCAACACAAACTGAAACAAAGATGGGGGGGGGGATTCTCCTCAAAAATGGAACCAAATCATCTGTTTAAAAAAGATGAAAGTTGATCCTGGCACAGCAGCACATGCTTGTAATCCCAGTACTTGGGAGGCTGAGACAGGAGGATCACAGGTTCTCGGCCAGCCTCAGCAACTTAATGAGGTCCACTGCAACTGAGTGAGATGCTGTATCAAAATAAGAAATAAAATAGGGCTGGGGGTGTAGCTCAGAGGTAGGATTACCCTGGGTTCAACCCCCAGTACCACAAAAATAAATAAATAAATAAGCTGAAAGTTACAGACATTTACAGAAAGTTTCGGACTTTGGGGGCAATGGAATGGTGACTGAATCTATTCTATATTTCTACAAAGTGAGTCAAATTGTCAATTATAACCAGGATCATTTCATTAAAATAATCCTCCATGACATTATCAGGCTAACCATCAGAATACGGATATTTTTCCTTTTCCTGGATTCTCAATAAGAGATAAACCAAGAGGAAAAAGAGATGTAAACTTAAGCCAGAAGGGACACTCAGGTGACCAAAAACCAGTTACTATTTCATTTTGTGAGACTACAAATTGAAGTTACTATTGTACATGGCCAGGGGAGGGTAAGAAACAACTAACTTAACCAACAGTTGGAAACAAATTACACTTGGTAAGCTTTATACTCATTAAGAAACCCAGAGTACTTTTCAAGAGCTAGCATAGATGTTGCATTCATTTAAGCGCAGATAATGAACATCTTAGCAGCCTTTCTTTGCCGGTTTCCCTGCCAAGCCCTTTTGAAGCTGGGGATGATAAGGTCGAAGACTCCAAGAAGGAAAACAGCTCACGTGGGAAATGGTATCCTGGCACAGCCCAGAGCACCGGTGACGCACTAGAAGCTTGGAAAATATCCCACCCTTTACCTTGCTAAAAGCAACTAGGTAGGAAATGTCGTCCACGTGCACTATTGTTTTTAGATATGTTTATTTATTTTTAACTTTTGCTTTGATATCAGCTTCCTTAACCTCAGCCTAATGGGAAAAAGAAGGGGGTATGGCAGCGCCGCTGGTGGTACCTGGGCGCAGCACAACTTTAAATAATAAAAACACAACATTTTTTTTAATTGCGGCGTACTCGGTGCCCTCGCCTCTCTCCTCCACACCTCCCCTGCTACCCCACGCCGCTCTCCGCAGCCCCCGCCGCCTGGGGTCCCCATGACAACCCAGCCAGGGCGGGCCCGCGCCGCCTCCCGGCCCGCGCCCGGCGGCCAGCCACGACCCACCTGCCGGGCGCCGTCCCCGCGGCCGAGCCCCGGCGACTCCGGCGCGGGCGGGCCGACCCTGCGCGGCAGGCGACCGGGCGGCAGCTCCGGGGCAGGCGCCGGCGAGGCGCGGGCCGGGGAGCGACGAGCGGGTGCGGCGGGCCGGGGCCGGGGCCGGGCGGGCGGGCGCCAGGAACTCGTCCGCCGCCGCCAACGACGCGCCGCGGGGCGGGAGATGCGGGGCCGACGCTCACCTTGAAGGGGTTGTTGAGATCCGGATCGGCGAACGGGTTACTGTCAAAATCCGACATCTCCCCGGCGCTGGCGTCACCCACCGACCCCGGCGCAGAGAGGGACGAGGCGAGGCGAGGCGAGGCGAGGCGAGGCGAGGCCGCCGCCCCCTGCGCGCTCACGTCGCCGCCGCCGAGCAGATCCGGCGCACTCGCGGCCGCGGGCCGAGCCACTGAGCATGCCCGGTGCGGCGGCTCCGCGCGGGCCCGATCCGCGCTCCGGGCTTTGCCGGCACCGCGCAGGCCGGGCGGAGGGTGCGGGGCGGGGGGCGCGGGGCGCGGGGCGGAGGGCGCGGGGCGCGGGGGCGCGGGGCGCGGGGCGCGGGGCGGGGGGCGCGGGGCGCGGGG
>PVJS01006451.1:0-59823 GCA_004027185.1 Glis glis | reverse complement strand
TGTGTGTGTGTGTGTAAGGATTGAACCCAGGAACTCACACATGCTAAGCACACTCTACCACTCAGCTACATCCCCAGCCCTGTTTTTCTAATACTGAATTGTATTGTTTCCACTAGAAACTTTGGTATAAACCCCTTATCAAATACATGTAAAATTTTCCCAGTCTGTAGGTTACCATTCCACTTGATTGATTATTTTCTTTGTTGGGCATAAACATTTCGGTTTGTTATAATCTCATTATCTATATTTGTTTTCATAACCTGAGCTTCTGGTGGAATATAAAAAAAAATCATTGCCAAGGTCAATGTCAAGAAGCTTTTTCCATAAGTTTTCTTCTAGCTTTATGATTTCAGGTCACCTGTGTAGGTACTTTATACGTATTGTTGATTTTTGTGTATGCTATACCATAAGAATCCAATTTCATTTTTTCCTTTATGATGTCAATCTGGTTTGTCCACATCATTAACTGAAGAGACTATCATTTCCTCTTTGTGTTTTCTTAGCGTCTTTGTTGAAATTTAGTTGATAGTATTTGTTCCAATTTATTTCTGGGCTTTCTATTCTGTTCTACTTTTCTAGTGTATATTTTTATGCCAGTGTCATCTTATTTTGGTTACTAGAGCTTTGTAATGTAATTTCAAGACAGGAAATATGCTGCTTCCAAATTTGTTTTTCTTTTTTAGAATCGCTTTTACTATTCAGGGTGTTTTGTGTCTCAAAACAAATTTTGTGATTTTTTTTGCATTTCTATGAAAAATGCCATTGAAATTTTGATAGAAATTGTGTTAAATTTGTATACAATGATAAGCAGCATGGACATTTCAGCAATAATGATTCTTCTAATTCGTGACCATAGAATAACTTTTCTTTCAGTTGTGTCTTCCTCAATTCTTTCTTCAGTGTTTTGTAGTTTTCAGTGTACAGATCCTTCACCTCTTTGGTTAAATTTATTCCTAAATATTTTATTTTTTGATATCATCATAAGTGGGATTGATATCTTGTTTTTTTCAGCTTGGTTGATACCTTTGTTTAAAGATGCTAGTGTTTGTGTATGTTGACTTTATATCCTATCCCTTTACTGAATTCATTTATTTGTTCTAACAGTTGGTTTGTATGTGTGTGTGTTCTCTGTGGGGCTTTCTACAGATAGCATCATATCATCTGCAAATAGAGATCATCTTATTTCTCCCTTTTTAATGTGGATATCTTTTATTTCTTTTTCTTGTCTATTTGCTCTTGCTAGTACTTCTAGCACAATGTAGAATAGAAATGGTGACAGGTGGCATCATTATCCTGGACTAAATGTTAGTGGAAAATATTTTAGTTTTCCCTCATTTATTATAATGTTAGATTTTTTAAAATAAATGACCTTTATTATATTGGAAAACTTTCCTTTTATACCTGGTGAGAGTGTTTTTCTTTTTCTTTTTTTTTCTTTTTGTGGTACTGGGGATGGAACCCAGGGGCAGTCTACCTCCGAGCTACACCCCCAGCCCTATTTTTTATTCTTTATTTTGAAACAGGGTCTCACTAAGTTGTGGAGGGCCTCACTAAATAGCTGACGCTGGCCGGGAAACTGCGCTCCTCATGTCTCTGCCTCCCAAGTACTGGGTTTACAAGTGTGAGCCACCACACCAGTCTGAATGTTTTTCAAGAAAGAATGTGGAACTTTGTTTAGCTCATTTTCAGCATCAATTGCTATGACCATGTGGTTTTTAATCTTTCCTGCTACTACTGTGATGTATCAAATTAGTTGATTTGCATGTCAAATTAGCCTTGCATGCCAAGTACAAATCCCCCCATCAAGACATATAATCTTTTTAATATGTAATTTAATTTAATTTATAAATATTTTATTAAAATATTTTTGTCAATATCGATGAGAGAAACTGGCCTATTGTTTTCTTTTCTTGTTATGTATTTTTCTGGCTTAGGTATCAAGGTGACACTGGCCTCATAAAATGTATTTGAAAGCATTCCCTCTCGCTCTATTTTTTGGAGGGATCTAAGAAGTATGAGGATGAATTCTTCTTTGAATGTTTGGTAGAATTTAGCTACAATGACATCTGGTCCTGGACGTTTTTTGTTATGAGGTTTGTTTGGATTATTTATTGAATCTCTTTATTTGTTACTGGTCTTTTCAGGCTTTCTTTTTTTGAATTAAATCTTAGTAATTTTTTTTTAGGAATTTATACATTTATTCTGGGTTATTTAATTTGGTGGCATATAACTCTTCCCCATAGTCCCTTACGATTCTTTTTTATTTCTGAGACATGTATTGTAACATTCCTACCTTCTTTTTTTATTTTATTTATTTAAGTCTTCTCTTTTTTTCTTAGTCTAGATATGTTTGTCAATTTTATTCATTTTTCTTAAAAAGTACTCTTAGTTTTATTGATTTTTTATTTTTATGCTTTCTCTTTGATTTATTTATCTTCTGATCTTTATGTTTTTCTTCCTTCTCCTAAATTTGGGTTTAGTTTTTTTTCCTAGTTTCTAAAAGTATAATTTCTCTAAATTTTCCTCTTAGAATTGCTGCATCCCACACAAGTTTTGATATGTTCTATTTCCTTTGTTGTTTACCTCAAATTTATTTAAATTTCTCTTATTATCCCATATTTGACCTATTGATTGTTCAGGAACACATGTTAACTTTTCATGTTTGTGATTTTTTTCAAGATTCCTCCTATTATTGATTTCTAGTTTTATAACATTGTGATCAGAAATGATACTAGAACTAATTTGAATCTTCATAAATTTGTTAAGACTTGTTTTGTGACCTAACATTGGGTCTATGCAGAAGAATGTTCTATGTGCCCTAGAGAAAAATGTATCTTCTACTGCTATTTGATGGGAAGTTCTGCATACTCCCTATCACTGAAGTATATATATACATATATATATATATATATATATATATATACACACACACAATATATATTGCAATATATATTACAATATATTTGAATATATTGCAATATATATGTAATTGTGTGTGTATACATATATTGTCTGTTATATATATATATAATTGTCTGTTATATATATATAACAGAACTATATCGCTGAACATCTTTTTGTGGGGGAAAGTACTTTTGTTTGCAAATATTTCTAGAGTCATTTCAGCTTTGTCTGCATTCTCATAGGTAAGGCAACACACAAAGACATGTCTGAACTTTTGCAATGTTGGAAGACAGCCTAGAGATCAACCTGGCATAACTCTTCCCCAGTGTATAAATCACCATCTATAATAACCTATCACCAATAGCTAATGATATGTATAAAATAAACTCATCTCCAAAGAAACAACCTTTATGACTGCTTTTTCTCTTAAGTCCTCGATAAAGCAGAAGCAAAGCAGAACAATATGCCCGACTCTAGATGTCAGAGTGGGTAATGCAATGATGGCAGCAGTGAATACAGAGTCCACATGGTTCACGTGGGATAGATGATAAAGCAAATTTCACTTTCTATAGAGCAGACATTGGGTTGTATCCTATAGGTGGACCTCATTCAATGTCCTATGCATCAGATTAGTGGTTTATTTAAACAAACAAAAATGTCACTTATTAACATTGGAGATAGTAGAGAAATAGAAGAGACTCAAATTTGAGATTAGCCTCCTTGGACTTCTGGATTGCAGAGGATGTTTGTCAAAGCAATTGGCAAGAAAAGCTTTCTGGTGTAAAATTATCTCCTAGTTAATATGGGATCATATGTCAGAGAGGTAGCCACTTGAGAGATAGGTTGTTGAGATTCCTGAATGTCCTTATATTTATTTGTTTACTTAATTGTCATTGAACTAAAATTTTCTTTATAGATTCAAAAAATATTTATGTAGTGCTATATTAGTCAGGATTCTCCAGAGGGAAAAAAAACCAACAAGGCATATATGCATGTGCGTGCGCATGCGCACATAAACACACAGATAGATGATGGATGATAGATAGATACATATGATAAGAATTGGCTCATATGATTACAGAGGCCAAGAAATTCTATGGTCTACTATCTGCAAACTGGAACACCAGGGAAATTGGTGGTGTAATTCAGTATGAATCCAAAGACCTCATAACTAGGAGCACTAAAGTATAAATGCAGAAGACGGATGCCCTAGCTCAAACGGAACAAATTCACCCTTCTTCTGTCTTAGTTCTCTCTGGGCTTTCAATGGATTGGATAATTCCTACCCACATTTTTGAGGACAGTCTTCTTTACCCAGATCCAAACTGTATTCTTACCCAGAAACCCCTTCAGAGCTACACCCAGAAATAATGTTTTACCAGCTATCTGAGCATCTTGTAGACCTTTCTAGTTGACACAAAAGATTATCACAGGTGCCTACTATGGGCTCCTTTAATTAAGAGTTGTTCAAATCTCTAAAGCATTTGTTAAATTAGATTGGCTGCTATTTACTATATTACTCTGTAGAATATCTTTACGGGTTCTGAAATGGAACCCTTTGATGCTTATTTGAGTCTCTTTGGGAAGAAACTTTTGCTTCATTTAAGGTCCTATATATTGTAAAGCTGTGTTAGCTAATAGAAGATTTATTAATGTAGATCTAAAATTTGCTTACAATTGATTGCATATGGGGGGTATTTTTATGAATGGCATAAGTAGGAGGTAACCAAATTTCTTTTTTTGTCATTTGACTAATCAATTAGCACAGCAATAGTTACAAAAAAGATTATTCTTTCCCCACTGTTTTTTGAAGTTATTTTTGTCTTGAAAAAGTGCACAAGTAATGCTGGTTTATTTGTTCTTCCCTGCTCCATTCCATTGGTAATCTTACCTTGTCCTTGAGCCATTATGGCCCTGTCTCAATGCTGTCTCTTTGTAACAGTTTTGGTATCCAATAGTCTAAATTCTCTAATTTTGTTCTTCTTCAAGGTTGTCTTTCTTGTTCATGACACTTGAATTTAAATTTTTAAAATAAAATGTTTTATCTTTGCAAAACATACATCAGGCATAGTGAACCAATCATAATTGTAGGCTCAACATTTTCCAGAAATTGATTATTCCCCCATGCTTAGCATTCAAGCATTCACCTGCATGTTTCCCAACTTGCTCCTACCACTCCTTCCAAAATCTCAATTATTATTTTATTATGTAAAATATCATCTAGGTTTCCCTGCTCTTGAACTTAATATAAGTAGAACTGCACTAGAGATTATATTTTGTCTCTGGCTATGGTCTAAAATATGTTGGTGCTGGACATAGTGGCACACATCTGTAAACCCAGTATTTGGGAGACTGAGACAGGAGGGTGGCAGGTTTGAAGCCAGCCTCAGCAATTTAGCAAGAGCCTGTTTCAAAAATTAAAATAAAATAAAATAAAAAGGGCTGTGTAGCTTGAAGATAGAATGCCTCTGGGTTCAATCTCCAGGGTAAAAAATTAAATATGTTTTTAACATTTGTCCAAGATTATGTGCATCAGTTGTTTGATGATGCTCATTGTTGTGTATGATTCCATTGTGTGATTATGTCATCATTGAATTTCCCAGCCTTTCTTTTTTTTTTTTATTTGTATTTGAAAGTTAACCAGGCTGGCCTCAAACTTGTGTTTCTCCAGCCTCTTGTGTACAAATTTTGGGCTATTGACAATAATAACAATAATTATTTTGGACATGATTTTATGTATACATACATATACATTTCTGTAGTGTACATAATGAGAAGCAGAATTTCTGCTCTATAGGGTGTATATATGTTTAGCTTTACTAGCTGATATACAACTATGTATTTTTCAGTGTTGCATCCTTCATTCTATTTAACATTTGCTGATATATCTCTGAACTTTCTAATTCTCTCTTTAGCTCTATCCTACACAACCTTTTCATCCTCTGTGTGTGCTCATAATAGGGTTTTGGGTTTTTTTTTTGGTTTTGGCAATTAATGTTTTATTCTGTCATGTGATAAAGTCTCATATGCCTGATCAGTTTTTATTAAATGCTAAATCTTGTGTATAAAAGTATTATAAGGACTGGTAGAATGCTTCCCTAGCATGAACAAGGCATTGGGATCAATCCCCACAAATACATATTTATATTTATTCATATGTTATTTATAAATATATTATATGTATTATTTATAAATATTTATTATTTATAATTATAAATCCCCCAAATACATATTCATATTTATTTACTTGAAAACTATGAATAATAACATGATTTTCTAGAGGGACAATTCCTAAGACAATTCCCTAGAGGGTGTGTGTTTCAGGTTGACAGCTGGGTCATGATCTCCAGTAATGCCATATTATTTCAATTCAATTAGAATTTCAGATGATTGAAAAGGAGATGCTATCTATTTGCAAAGCTGGTTTATTCGTTGTTGTCTTTTAATGATGGGGCATTCCCTTTGGGGGCACCAGTGCTAATCAGGATGATGCTACTAAGTCCTTCGGAGGCCCATAGCTCCATTTCCCCTGAAGCCACAGGCGGTTGTTGAAAGCTCTGCTCAGCTCTGCCTTTCAGCTGGAAATCGAGTATCTCCATGAAGATGTACAAAATGCCAGTCTCGGTTCTCAAGGCTTCTTACCCCACCTGGTACTTTAATCCCTCATTTTTATGACCTAGTATTTCTCTAATAACTTCAAACTTTAAAAAATTTATTGCTTCTTCTTCTCTATTTTTTTTGTTGTTGTTTACTGAGTGAGAATTAGTTAGAATCACATAGCCCTACATGGCTGAAACCTTAACTTCAATCTTCAAAATTTTTAAAGTTTTTAAAAAACAAAATCATCTGAGATAATGCTTTTTTAGCTCCCTCACATCACCTCCCCTTTTACCCTTAGGCTCTTAAGTAATAAGTCAGATGACTTAATAGGGAACAAATTAGGTGAATTATTTGTTGCTAGCCCAGGAGATAATGTTCTATATTTTTCAAGGCTTGTTATCCTGTTCAAAGCTATGGAGTTTTAATTATGACTTCAATTGGATCTTTCAAAAGAAACTAGAGGCTTAATCAAGGTTTCTTTTTTTTTCTTTTTGCTTTTGGACCAAGATGGAATTTATTAACCCAAAGATAAAGACTGGGCTACATCATTTATTCAACAAAAAAGTGAGGGGGCTGTGTCACCATTCTGAAAAAAAGTTTGAGCAAATAAATAATCTAGCTTAATGTATTTATTTATTTTTTAGTTGTTTTAGTTTTTGTGGTGCCTGGGCATTGAACCCAGGACCACATGCATGCTAAGCCCATCTTTTACCACTGACTACATCCCCAGGCCTCCCCTTTTTGTTGTTGTTGTTTTGTATCTGATACATAGGTGGTAATATTCCATCTGTTGGTGAGATTGCAAATTAGTGCCACTGCCATGGGGATCAGTGTGGAGGTTCCTCAAAATACTGGGAATGGATCCACCACATGATCCAGCTATACCACTCCTGGGTATCTTTCCAAAGGATTTGAAGTCAGAATATTATAGTTATACATGCCTATCCATATTTATAGCAGTACAATTTACAATAGCCAAATTATGGAACCCACTTAGATGTCCATCAACAGATGAATGGATTACAAAATTATGGGATATATTCACATTAAAATTTTACTCAGCCATAAACAAGAACAAAATTATGTCACTTGCAGGAAAATGGATGGAACTAGAGAATATTATGCTAACTGTGATTGGTCAGCCACAAAACATGAAGGGTTATATGTTTTTCATCATATGTGGAAGCTAGGGAGAAATTGGGATACAAGAGGGACTCCAGGTGAAGAAGGAATAACCCCAGTGGAGTGATGGAGCAGGTCTGGGGAGGAGAGTGGGTATGGGGAGGGAGACTTGATGAAGAAAACACTTCAATTGACACTATGTACATACATTAAATTATCAATGCCAATCTCAATATGTTGTACTGGAAGGGAAGGGAGTGGGGTGGGAGCCAGGGGCAAGCTCATCAAGTGCTGTGTTCACATATGTACGTCGCTGTCACTCTGAACTTCATAATGTTGGATGATTACAGTGAACCAATAAAAAATTAATTCCATGTAAGATATTACCTTTCCTTTGGGATAATATATTGAATTGTTTCAATGTTGATCATTTTAACTGTGGGGTTTTGGGAAATGTTCATGTTGTTTCCCTGCTTCTCCAACTAAAAACTGCTTCACACCTCTTTCAGTCTTTCTGGTGTGTTCTACTTTTCCTTTTCATACAAGACCTTGAGCCAGTATAAGCTTTATGCTCCATAAGTGTAAAAAATGCTTCATTTCTCTATATTTTCTTTTTCTCTCTCTCCCTCCTAAACCAGTATATGCTGCTTAGATATATTTCAGATCACTACACATCCAGATGAGTCATTGTGTATTGAGGAATTGTGTCTTCTTTCCCTTATTAACAAGCTCAGATGTTACATAAAGCCTCTGTCCTAGGGAGCCTGCCTTGTAAGTGGGTTTCATTCCTTCCTCATTCATGTGCCAGGCGTTGTGATTGGCATCTGGTAGTCTCCAAGTAAATGCTCACTGAAATAAATTATTGAATGAAAGGAAGGAATGCATTGCCAATTGATGAACGACAATGGAATTATAAAAGGAAAGCATGCTTCAAATGCAGGCATACCTCATTTTATTTCACTGTGCTTTGTTGTGATTTCCAGATAATGTCTGTTTTATATACATAAATTATGTAGCAACTTGCACCATGCAAGTCTGTCATCGATGCCATTTTACCCACAGCATATTCTCACTTCATGTCTCTGTGTCACACATTGGTGACACTCACAATATTTCAAACCTTATTATGATTATTATATATTTTATGGTGATCTCTGATCAGTAATTTTGGATGTTGCTATTGTAATTATTTGAGGGTGCCAAGAACCACACTTATATAAGATGGTGAACTTAATCAACAAACGTTTGCATTCTGATTACTCCACGAACCAATTATTCTTCTGATTCTCTCCCTCTCCTCAAGGCACCCTATTCCCTGAAATACAAGAACATTGAAATCAGGCCACTCGATAACCCTGCAAGGGCTGGATTACGTTGGGTGAGTTATGGTGAGGCCAGAGATAGATCATGTGAGAGAAACTGGAAAGGGTATAGTTTAGATATGTTACCATTTCCTGGAGAGAAAACAGTATGTTATGCAGGGCCTCTAAGAGGAATCACTGCGGCTCATCAAATAAAAAAGGGGGTACAGAAATTGTGGGCAAACACCTCTATTGAAGTTTTTTTGGAAAGAGAAAAGGGAAAGGCAGGGAAAGCAGGTTTAGGATTGGCTAACTTCAATAATTTCTTGGGCCTAAGCGCTACGCCTAGTTGTGTGGTTCCTAATTCTGGTGAGATTAGTGGTCCACAGTGTGAGAAACCAATTATGGAAGCGGTTAGGGGCGTGGGCTGAATCTGCTGCTCAGAGAAAAGTGACTGACCAACTTCAAGCCAGGGCTTCCAAACTGGGTCAAAGCAGCACACACAAATCTGCCTCACAGTTCTTGCATTTCTTCTTCCAGGTCCATGAAAAGTTGTCATTGGCCCTACCAATATATGTATCACAGATATGGAAGTTAATAATAATAATAATGAAAGCAGGAAGTAAGAAAAATGTAAAAGGAGAGCGGGAAAGAAAGAAAAATAGAAGTGGCCAATGACCTCATTTCCACAGCAAATGTCTTCCTCTTCCCAGATCAATGTCCTTTTCTAAAAGACAAATTATTTTTAGATGCAATTCTAAACTGTATTAGTCTATAATCAGTTTATGCCTAGTGTGGGTACAGTTTTATTTTTTAAGGTACCTTTGATTCTAAAAGCAATAGGGAAGATGAGATAAGAGAAACCTTAAGGAAGAGACCCCAGATTGCTAGCAGTTGGTTTAACATTTCCTTTTCCTCTACTGATATAAAGGAAGTATGAAGAGAAATGAATGACTCTTTTCAAATAATTTAAAGCCAATTATTTAATGAACATGAAACATAACTGGATTTGCATTTCCATTTGTGGTGACATTGGAAAATTAAGTATAAACAGTTAGCAAACTGTGTACAATATCTTTAAACATTCACTAAATTAAGACTTGTAAATTTTAATTGCTAAAGTTTTCAAGGTCTACCTTGAATTATTCATTCTTATGGAGAAAATTGCTTTCAATGTTACCAGATTGTTTTTTCCTTTAAAGATTAGCCTAGCAAAAAGAGAAAGGAAAAGAAAAAGACACACACACATACACACACACACACACACACACACACACACACATACACACAAACCAGCAATAAGTATCACCTCCTTTGATATTTTCCAGTGGCAAATACTGATGTGTCTGTCACCTGAAGGGAAATTTGATCAGATGGCAAAAGACCCCAAGACAATTAAATTTGATGTTTAATCTAACAACTTGTAAGTATTTTTCTGACAAATATCATACTATAACAGACACTGGTTGCTAATGAGGTGGTTGATGTAAATGTCATCTTGGTTGCTTCCTAATGTTTGCTCAAGGATATGCTGGTTTAGAGATACTTGATTGTAAATTGTAATTGTACCTGCTCCCTTGATATAAATTCCAGGTAGAAACATGAGCATGAAGACATGTAATCCCATTTTCCATGTGGTATTGTATTTCCTGGGTGTACAGTGGAAAGAGGGTCTGCTGGGATGGCCACTCCTACTGAGTTGCTAGGAGGGAAATTACTGCAGAAAAAAAAATTTTCTTTAGGTGGATATATCACAGTTCCACTTGCTTTAAGGAGAAGTTTTCGATACAACATTGGAACCCTGATAATGTGCTTCTATATTATTATTTTCAAAATACCAATCATCAGAAATGCACATACTATATTATAATTAGAACTTAAGAACTTGGAGACAAGAAAAATCCTGAGATTTTTGAAAAGAATATTGTGAAGACTTTCAAAGTTATTCATTTTGACATTATTATTCAGTTATTCTTGCCACCACATGTCAAAAACACTATAAATTACTGGAGAGAAAGAGATGAAAAAGGCACAGTTATGGCCTATGAGGGCAGACTGTCTCCTCTTGGGACAAATTGACCATATAATATGACAACCCAGAAGATGCAGTCTCCTTCTCCTCTTGTTTTGCAAGTACCCTTGTACCCTTTTGTGATGGCTATGTTGACTTACAGACTAAGCGTAGGGGATGAGTTACTTAATATGAGATATTAAGTTAGTTTTGTGCTGATAATCTTATTTATCTGAGGATGTAAACAGCATACATGAAGGTCATAAAATAATACTGGAGTACAAAATTTGCAAAATGAAGATAAGCAGGAAATAAGCCATGGAAAACATTTAATAACTTTGAAAATGGAGAGAATCCATTGAAATTTAACAAAATAATGCTGGTTTTAAACTTAATCTTTATAATCAATACTATACCATCCTTCTGTAGGATGGACTAGGGGCAATGCCAGGTAACTGTGTACACTGTAGTCTATCACCTGCCCTCCTCATGTTCTGTTCTCTTTTTCAGGTAGCTATACTTTCCAGAATCTTCTTTTTGTTGGTTTCTTCTTTTCTTCAGTCAGTAAGACCCCTTAATAGAAGTTTGGAGAGGAAGGAGAAATAATGTATTTCTTACCTTCCTTTTGGCTTCCTTTGTGGTCTGACACAAGCTGCTTCGCTTTTTTGGGTCTAACTCCTACTACACAGCCCCTTTCTCCAGAGTCAGCTTTCGCACTGAGTAGCCTCTCTCGGCTGGGAATACTTAGGGGCAGTTTTTCACACTCTGGGATTCCTACTCCTCCTATTGAACACCTAGTTCTTAGGGTGGCCATTCTTTGTGCTGCTAACCTCTGTGTTTCTTCACTATTCCAATGGGCTTTCCATGTCATTCATTACTAGTGTGAACAAATATCTAGATATAATTCAAATATTTAAATTTCACTGAAAGACTTAGAGTTGTTTCTGCTATTTTGCCTGAAATCCTCCTGACATCTGCAAACCAGAGTTGTATAGAACAGTAAGATTGATAGTGCAATACTCTAATCTATTTCAGTTCCTCACTATCACACATCCATTGTGTTAAGTAAAACATAACAGAAAAGCATATGGATATTTAAACTAGGTAGAAGATGGAATTAAGAACTGGGATTTTTTGAAGGAAAAGATAGGGAGAATACTTTAGGAAGAAGAGAGTATATAGATTAGAATATTGTGTGGCTGCAAATGCCTTTGATGAGGATGTCATGTTATGTGAATTAAGTTACCTGCTGCAAAAAAATAAATGAAGAGGGAAAACCCTGTAACTGTAAAATTGTAGTATAGGCTAGCAATATCTGCCAGAAAACTTCATTTCTTTGTATTGATTCAGGTTCCTGCTATATCATTTATTCTTTATACCTGAAGAGTTTCCTTTAAGATTCTCATCAAGAAGGTCTGCTATTAGCAGGTTTTTTTTGCATGTAAAATATTTAATTTATTTTTGGAAGTTAGTTTCACTGAACACAGACTTCCAGGTGTTTTTTATTCCTTTTTCAGCACTGTATAGATATCACTTCATTGCTTACTGGTGTGCATATTCTCTGGCATGAAGTCTGTTGTATTTCTTATTTTCATGTAAATGTAGATTATATCTTTGTCTACCTTCAAGATTTTCTCTTAATCTTTGGTTTTCAGCAGTTTGAATATGACATATCTAAGGATGTGAGTGTGTGTGTTATATCCTGTCTAGAATTATCTGAAGTTCTTGGAACTATAATTTTATGTTTTTCATTATTGTTGGAAAATTAGCCATTATTTCTTCAAATGTTCTGGGATTCCAATTAAGCATACGTGAGTCCATCTGATATTGTCTCACACTTATTTATTGTACCATTGTGGTTTTTCTTTGTGTTTCTCCTTGAATATATTCTTTTGACCTATCTTCTAGAACACTTCCTTAGTCTTTAGTTGGTTATAGTTGTCACAGTAAAATGCCATGGAATTGGGTGGCTTAAACAACAGAAATTTATTTCTAATAGTTCTGGAGGCTAAGTAGTCTAAGATAAATGTGCCAGCACTGTTGAATTCTGATGAGGGCTTTTTTCCTGACCTGCGTGTGTCTACACCACATTCTTACTGGATCTGAACACAGTGGAGTAAAAGAAAAGTCTGGACTCTTCCTCCCCCTCCTCCTCCTCCTCCTCCTGCTCCTCCTTCTCCTCCTCCTCCTCTTCCTCCTCATTCTTCTTTCTTCCTGGAGATTTAAGGTGGGGGAGATTTGGCCTCTGAGCTTCACCCCTATCACTTCCTATTTTTTATGCTGAAATAGAGTCTCACTAAGTTGCTGAGGGTCTAGATAAGTTGCTGAGGCTGGCCTTGAACCTGCAATCCTCATGTCTCATGTACTGGGATTACAGCCACCTCAACCCTGGCCTCCTCTTCTTAGGTGAACACTAATCCAATCATAAACCTCTATCCTTAGGACCTTATTTAAATTTCATTACCTCTCAAAGGCCCAAATACCATCACACTAAGGGTTTCACATAGGAAATTTGGTGGGACACAGTATTTGATCTGGCCTCCCGAAATTTATTTTCTTAACATATAAAATATATATTTATTACATCCCCAAAACCCTTCCCAGTGTCAATTCTGAGATGTGAAATTCAGGTTTTAAAAAATATCACCTAAATGAGATATAAGTGAGATTTGAGATATATGTTTGCTTCCATTCTCCAGGCATGGGACTCTAGAGAGGTTTTCTCTAGCCTCCTGCTCTGCCTTTAGCTTTTATATGGGCAGCTGGTGAGTTTGGTAGAACAGAGTCTGAGAGTGAATATGAACTTCCCCGTCTTTGACTCCCAGGGCTTCTGAATTCAGAAGCTAGTACATACTCAGCATTTAGGAATTTATTAAATATAATGGAATTCTTCTTTCCTGTGTGTGGCTCCTAGTTGTCCCCACGGTGTAACTAGTGAGCTAGTATTCATGTCCTGTCTCTCCTTGGAATCACTTTCCTTAGATTTTCGCTAGCTGGTGCCTCTCTGGATTTCAGCTCTCTGGTCCACTTAAGAAAAGTTATGATTTGTATCTTACCAAGCCTTTTCTTGTTAGGATGGAATCAATTCTTTTTGTAGGTATCTAAATCCTAAGCAGAAAATCGAAATCCTCAGAATACTTCCTATGTCCCATATTCTGCCCTTACTTTTTCAAATCATTCCAGGAATTTTAATTTGTAATCAAGAGCAAAAGCAAAAGTTGATGTCTACCCACAATCATAGCAGTCCCTCTCTTACCTCTTTTCCCATCAGTTCTGAAAAATAAAAACTTTTTGAATAATGATTCCAATAATCCCTCTTTTCAAAAATAAGATATAATAAATGCTTCTTTGTTTGAATCCAGAATTATAACAGAAATGTATTTCTCAACTCTATGTATCCATATATGTCTTTTCTGTTTCCAGATTTCATAGGCCAGTAGGCACTGTTGCAATGCAGAGTATTCAGTTGTAGGTGCAATGTATAAAAAAATCTAACACTTTCTCAAATTGTCAGAGCTTGACACTGAATGTATCATCTCTAGATTGGACATTTTAGAAAATTATAGACTCTTGGCAGACTGGAGAGACCTCATCAATACCTCTGTTTGTCTACTTTTTTATCACTGATGTAATATGTTAAAGGACAACACAACTATTACATGGATTTATATAAAAATCAGGATTCTGATACTCTATGGTGATTAGAGGACTATTTGCTTACGTTTTCTCTTCTCATTGCATGACTATGATCATTCTTTGTGAGCCTCCGTTCTCAGAATTGACTGAGCTGCCAAATTTCAACTCCAATTTCTTTTCTATATGCCTATAGTTTCACTCTGAAATAATGTTTACCAACCCCACCATGATCCCATTACATACAAGTGCACACCTGCTAAATGATAAGGTTAGTACCTTTTCTTGACACATATGTAGTCAGGGTCATTGGAGCCATGGTCTCTTCTTAGTACCTAAAGGGGATTAATAATAATAATTACAGGGTACACAGCAAACAGTGTTTTAATCTTATTTTAATAATGGCAAAGTGAAGAGCTTTTCAGTCATTCTAAATAGGGTTCATCTATTTCACATTATCTTGAAAATTACCAAAAAATTAGATAAATAGCATTTGTTAAGTATGTACAGTATATCAGATGCTGTTATGTTACATGCAATATCTCTAATCCTGTTTAGTCAAAGGGATAGATGGTCAAGGATTTAAGTAATCTTTGGAGGTCAAAAGAGAATTTGAATTCAGCCTTCCTACATACCAAGCCATCGGTATTGCTTAAAAATATTTGTTACAGATATGAATGAATGAATGCATGAATGAATGGGGGATCTATGGTGTAACCTGAATCTTAGACCTTAAAGCTCCAAGTAACATAATTCCTAAGTGGTTGGTCTCATTAGGCCAGTTGTATGATATAAATCTTCTTTTTTTTTTTTTGTAGTACCGGGGATTGAACGCAGGAGGGGTGTTCTACCTCCGCGCTACGCCCCCGGCCCTATTTTTTATACTTTTATTTTGAAACCGGGTCTCATGAAGTTGTGGAGGGCCTCACTAGGTAAAGAGAGAGAGAGAGAGAAAGAGAGAGAGAGAGAGAGAGAGAGAGAGAGAGAGCTGAGGCTGGCCGCAAACCCGGATCCTCCAGTCTCTGCCTCCCAAAGTACTGGGATTACAAGCGTGCACCACCATGCCCGGCTATAAATCTTCTTGATAAAAGAGACTATGACTGGTCTATGTCAGAGAAAATAGAAGAATTCATAGTTTAATTGGGAGTAGGAAGAGGCAACAAGAAAGACTACCTCAATGCAAGGTAGTGGCAATATAGGTGACAGAGTAGAAACCATAAACCCATTTCTCTCTATAGGAAAAGGAGAATGGGGTATTAGACTAATTAGAGGTAAATGTGTCTAAATTGGCTTCCGGCAATTGGTTCTTAACTACATTTGCATGATAGCTATTCAAGGCCTACTTGGAATTAAATACAGAGGAGATAGACTAAAATTAGAGAAAGTTAATGGGAATCAATAGTTTAGGGAGATAAGGTCACAATATAAAAATGAAAATAAATAATTGTAAAAGATAGAGTAGATTCAATTCTGATGCAGACATTTAACTAAGAAGGGAATGACATAATGAGGTAGCAATGCAGTTTATGGAGGAAGGGGTGGAAGGCCATGACTTTGGTGAGGAGAATATTAGAAACACAACTGGATATGAAGAGTAATAAAATCACCCTCTACCCACATAAGTTCAAAGCCTCCAAAACAATGGACCAAATTAGCTTTAATAATAATAAAATAAATACCATCATTTGAGTACACTATTACCAAATTTGGCAGTATATTGGTAAGTCAAGGATTATACCCAGTCCTTCTCATAAATGAACAAACTTACTCCAGAGGTGTTCACATAGTAATTGGTAGAGGTGAGATTCAAACTCACATCTGTCAGACTTCTTATCTTTTTCTATAACATTAATGCCTATTTTCTTTCCTACTAAATTCTCAATTTAAAAAAAAACATTTGGCAGATACAAATTGAATTTAAATGTTAATCCAAACATTTGTACAGGGATAAAGGTCCTTGAAAAGTAACAGACATGGTAACAAGTTGTTAAGATGAGGATGTTTAGGTAAATAAGCTATATTGCTATTTGAGGATTGATTTTGGATATTATTATAAATTATTAGCCGGGCGTGGTGGCGCACGCTTGTAATCCCAGTACTTTGGGAGTTGGAGACCAGAGGATCCGGGTTCGTGGCCAGCCTCAGCTCTCTCTTTCGCTGGCTCTCTCTCTCTCTCTCTACCTAGTGAGGCCCTCCGCAACTTCGTGAGACCCGGTTTCAAAATAAAGTATAAAAAAAAAAAAGGGCCAGGGGTGTAGCACGGAGGTAGAACGCCCCTGGGTTCAATCCCCGGTACAGCAAAAAAAAAAATTATTATTATTATAAATGTTGGTTTTTTTTATTTTATTTAAAAATTGATACATAAAATTATATGTATTTATTGTGTATAGCATAATGCTTGAAAGTATATATACATTGTGGAATGCCTAATCTAGCTAATTAATATATGTGTTACCTCACAGATTTATGATAGCTGTGGAGAAGCTGCTTAGCATTTTTCAAGAATACTACATATTGTTAACTATAGTCACCATGTTATACAATGGATCTAGATCTTAATCCTCTTATATAACTAAAAAATTTTAATATACTTTTATTGGTGCATTGTAACCATACATCATATTGAGATTTAATAAAATAGAAATATACATGCACATATCACCTGCTATATTTCCCACCAAGATTCCACCCTATTCCCTCCCTTCCCCATTCACAATATTAAAATTGGTATTAATAGCTTCATGGGTATACATAAGATTGTTTGAACTGATTCGTTTATCAAGTCTCCTCTCTCCCCACCCCTCCACCCTCCCCAAATCCTCGTCCACTATTTTGCTGATATCTCTCCTCATTTATCTGAAGTCTCTTGTTTCCCAGTTTCTCTCTAGCTTCTACATATGAGAGAAAACACATGACCATTTACTTTCAGAGACTGGCTAATTTCACTTAGCATAATAGCCTCTATTTCTGTCCAACATTCCCAGAAACTACTATTCTACTGTCTATTGTTATTTTTAATGTTCATCTACTCTCTACTCATTGGGCCTATGAAAAGGGGTTGGGAAGATTATTCTACATATGGATCCTAGTAAATAAATGATTACTAAATATTTGGCATATCTCAAGCACTATACTAAGTGTTTACTATGTAATTAGCCCTATTTAGCTCACTAAAACCTTTGTATTCTCATCCCATTTAAAAATAATCAAACTAAGGTCAAAGATATTAACCCAAGGTCTAATTTCATTTTTTTTAAATCCTTTTCTTCTTTTTTTTTTTTCTTGTAGTGTGGGTTGAACTTCTAATACCATAAAAACCAGGACATTCTGCTTTCCAAGCCTGAGCTCCTTGTACAACTGGGATTCATTAGCTAGGATAAGGACAGGGACAGCAGGGAGCTGTGCTTATGGCTGAATCATCGTGCTGCCCCCCTATTGCTAATGTGACAGCCACTGGAAATTGTTTGCAGGCTCCAGGGGAGTGGGAAAAGTCCATGACAAGGATAATTAGGACTTGTCTGATAAATGTTGATCCCAGAGCTCTAGGAACCTAACAATTTCAAGTATCTACCTTGGTTCTCTGAATAGATTTATGGCATTTTTATTTAGAGAAATACAATACACACTAGTGATAGTAACAACATCAGAATCACATAACAAATATAATAATCAAATTGGTAAGATGCATGAAAAGGAGACGGAAATAGACTGAGCTATGTACAGTTAGTGGCACAAACATTTTTGAAGAGACAGAATGAAGCATTTGTGTATATAAAATAAGTGAATGAATTCAAATATATGACATATTTTGATAACAAGAAAATTGGCCAAACTTAAATTAATATAAAAGTGGATAATGGGGGTGGGCATATATGAAGAAGTGGGTACCATGTGCTTGGGTTTTTTACCCTATCTACATGGAAAATCAGGAAGTATCTTGTCTACAAATCAAGGATTCTAGCCTTATATAAAAGCATATATGAATTGTCATCCTGATATCTTTGAATAAATCAATACTATAATTGTCTGTTTTTATTCCATGTTTATCAAGGAATCATATCATATTTTGACTTGAATCTAGTAAACAGAAAAAAATGTACAGGATAGGGCAGATTAGCTCTCCAGGAGGCTAAATGGAGTCATGGACTAAATGTACCATTTTTGTAGAAGATTCCTGATAAAGAGAAAGTGGCATAGAACCCAGGATTTTTATTTACTAGTTTTTAAATGAACATTTTATTTTTGAATAATTTTATATTTGCAGAAAATTTTCAAGGAAAGTATAGAGGATTCCCATATAACCTGCACCCATTTCCCGGTAGTGTTAACAAATCTAAGCATGGTACATTACTATTAACTCATCTCCAGTTTTCTGCTACTGTTCTCTTATTATTGCAGGCTCCAGTAAAGGATATCATATTGAGTTTTCATTTACATTTGTTTACATTAAGTTTTCATTTACATTTGCCTTTACTTCTCTTCATAGAGCTTTTCCATCTTTCCAATGATGGAAACCAGGCAGAGACCAGCTGCCAAAGAAGCTGGGAAGTACAGAGATATGTCCAGCTGCAATACAAAAGGGAGCAGAAGACAAGATTTAGCTCTGAGGTCAAACAGGCCCAAGAATAACGTACCAGGTTATGCCCTCTCTTTTTACTGTTGAATCTTTAGATCTACTATACTCTGATTACTATATTAAAATACTAGTGCATTATTTATCATCTGTACAAACTTGATAGATATTTCTATCCTCAGGTCATAGAACCACTAATAAATAAAATAGAACTTAAATGCAAGTTTACTTGGTACTTTAAACTTGCAGTATTAAAGTTCTGAAGTCAAACAGCCACTTCTTAACAGTATATCCAGAGTAGTAGTCTAGAGTCAAATACATCACTCTTTTATAACTATCATTAAAGTTGGGCAAATCACTCCAATGTTTTGATAGTTTATTCACCTACAAAATGAGGGAAATTTCACGGGATCTTGGAGTTCTTAATTCAAACATAGATAAAGCCTATCTAAATTGTATTTGCCTTGTGGTATCCACAGTCCAGATAGGATTTGACTTTATCATCGCCCTTCCTGCTGGGTGATGTGATTATGTGCCATGTTCAGACCGATAGTTCATCTTGAACGGCATACCTTGGTTGTTCAAAACGTATATAACAAAATTCAACCTGATAGCTCCCCAAAGGAAGGAACAAAAATGCAAAGATGTTATAGGGTCATGTCGCTTGATTTCTAGGTTAACACATTAAGACTGCTGGCTTCACATCGATTCTCTGCATTCAAACGATCAGTCAGTGGGCCAGAGGCAGGAGAGCCGCAGTAATGAGAAAGGAGTTTTGGGGTCAGCAGAAGAGCGAGCAGAAGGGGCTGCTTTGTCTGTGGTTAACCACATATTGTATTTTTGCTCTTCTGTAACCATTTTTGTTGAATCTAATAAAGTTTTCATTTTTTGTGACGAAGCCTTGAACTTGTTATGTTTGTTCCCAGAAAACCACAGGACACTGAAGTCAATTCAAACAGCCTGAGAGGCATGACATTTCCATGAACAGACTTCTCAAATGTTTAATGGGCCAAGGTGTTGAGTTAGAATCCTGTCGCCACCGCTCCCTCCTGACCCTTGCTTGTAACCCTTGCTAGTATAAGAGACAAAAAAACACTGGGGGAGGGGAGAATATGATAGTGAATAAAAAGATTAAGTGGGACCAACTTCCAATTCTACATCTTATGTTTCCAAATCCCCTAAAAGCCATTAGAAGGTCTGTGCTACGAGCATCCAAAGAATCACTGGCTCCACGATACATTTGTTGCCTATCCCCTTTGTACTTCTTATAAAATCCCAATCTCTTCTAGATATTTCCCTTTCCCAAGCAGTCCAGACTGTCTCTAAAGAAGTTAACCTAAGCCGAGTGTGGTGGCACACATCTGTAATCCCAGTACTTAGGAGGCTGAAACTGGAGGATCCTAGGTTTGAGGACAGCCTCAGCAATTTAGCAAAGCCTTCAGCAACTTAGGCAGACCCTGTTTCAAAATTGAAAAAAAAACCAAAAAAATCAAAATAGGGATTAGGGTGTAGCTCAGAGGTAGAATGCCCATGGGTTTAATCCTTAGTACCACATACACACACACACACACACACACACACACACACACACACACAGACACCAAAAAAAATTCAAACAACAACAAAAAACCCTACCTTTTAGTAGTTGAAGCCAATTATGATATGCTCATGCATCCTTCCCGTGAGTGGCTTAGCATTTTGCATTTGACTCAATTCTCCATGGTGAGAAAAGACTTCGGAGAAAGGATTTTATCAAGGACAAAGCTGTTTTTCTTACACTTGGGATTTCTCAGGCCTGGATATGACATCTAAAATTGCTCCATCTTTCTTGAAATCATGAAAGCAGCCAGCCCAAGATGAAGCCAACACAGTGTGGCAGATGAAAAAAGACTTTAAAAAGCCGTACCCTCAATGGTACTCTGGGTCTCTTAGTTAACAAAAAGTAGGAGAGCACCAGGATTGGGTGGAGGTGAGCATGGGTAGGTTTAAAGGTTACATTTCATGGAATTTTCTGTCAGTTGTGGTTGATAAAATACTAGTTTATGCGATGAAAAGCTTCTAGAACAGGGTCAAATACATGAGCTGTTGTTGCCTTGATTCTCTGCCCTGTTTTCCCAGCCTAACACCAGGATTGTCCTCTCTGGACCTGACACAAGTTACCAAAATATATGAATATTTGAATAAACAGGGACACATAAGAATACCATTATTTGCTTCAACCACTAAAGGTTAACCTCTTTAGTGAAAGTCTGGACTACTTAAGGAAGGGAAATACCTGGAAGAAAGTGGGATTTTGTAAGAAGGGCAAAGAAAATAGGCAATGAAGGCATTCTAGAGCCAGTGATTCTGGGAGTTTGTATTACAGGGACACAAAGAATCAAAGATATATACTAAAAGGGTTTCACCACTTCTTGCCAGGGGAAGAGGGACACCTGTTTCCAAAAGTGACTCTTTAATAACTGCAGAGTGCAAGGGTAAGAGAAGAAATAAACCAAACCACACAAAATCTCCAAAGAAGGCAACAAAAAACAGAAAAGGCACACAGGCCAAAGAAGAAGGACAATTCCAGGAAATTTATTATGTGAAATTACCTGTTCCTCGCTCACAAACACCAGTCTGAGAGCATCTCCATTTATTTCCACTTACTAATGTCAGAACCGTAATTTTCACTTGTCTTCTACTCTTCTTTCACGAATGACCCCTTTTTGCCTAGCCGTTGACTTCCCTCTCCTTGTCATTCCACTAATGGCTTTCTATAGAATGTCTTGACAGAGACACCTGGCATGGCTGGAAGGCTAGCAGATTCACTGTGATTTCCAGTATCTCTTAGCAATTTGCACCTCGACCTTCTGGTGACTTAACTAGGCAAGGCCAATGCTTATCACTTGCTGTAAGTGGAAGCACACACATTTCTGTTGTTTGGCCTGGTATTATTTCTATAACTGGATGTATGATCCAAAGAATGGACCACAGTTATTTAGCATAAACAAGGAACTTCTTATTTGCGAGACTCTATTTGGTCGATAATTTAGTGTACTAACTTTGAATACAGAATTTCCAACTGTATTCCAATTACACTAGTATAGCTGGTGACAAAGTGTGCCACAGTGGTACCCAAACAAGGCTACAATGAACAGAAAGTTGCCCATTTCCTCAGCAACAGGCAGTGTTGTTACTTCTTTCAGCACTTTGTGTATAATTATGTGGAATAAATAGCTTCCGTGTTCTCCATTTGGATAAGTTGGTGAATTTAACCAATGAGACTCTGGAATAATAAAAAAAATGGTTTGGGAAGTATATGCAATTACATAAGGCTAATAAAACAGTTTTTCAGATTACATTCCCCAATTGTTTCTGTTGAAGGCATTTTGAAATTGTATTATAAAGTCCAGAAAAAATTTTCTGCCAAGCATGGCCTCCTGGTATTCAACTACCTCTATCTTCATCTTAATATTGGGTGCAATGGTTTCTGCTTATCTTGAGAACATTTTCTGGGAGATTGTTTCAACCTCTGTGACCAACTGAGGAATTTAAGAATCCAAGAATCTGTGGCTTCAGCTCAGTACATTTTCTTTGAAGACTTAAAAGTAAAATATTTTGAAATTTGTAGTCAGACAGTCTTGGATAAACCTTCCGGATCATTAGGTTATTGGACAAACTTGAGCAAGACTCAAAATTTCAGGTAACACTATTCCTCTTTTTGAGGTAAGACATCTAAATGTCCTAAAGTTTGTTGTTGATAGAAACAAACATGCACACATGATGAAGGATTACAATGCCCAGTAAAAGGATACTTTTAAAAGTTTGTTGTTAGAAGTAATTGGCTAAATCAGACTATTTAGCTCTCAGAAACATTGTGCATCCAATAGAATAAAATCCCTTTATGTTCTAGCCCAAAGTACTTGAATGGCTGGCCAGGACAATCCCAGTTTTCCTTGGAATAAATTAATGGAAGAAAAGTAGACATAAGGGATATTCATCTAAACCATAAGCTATAAGAATAATCATGATAAAAATGGTAAATCTATGCATATCGTTACTTTCCAATCTGTTGAATATTTACATGTGGTAGAGCCTCCTCTTCTAGGTAAAATGAACTTAAAAACAGGAAGACTGACAAATTACATACTGATGTCCTGGCCTTCATCTAGTTTTATTATAGATATAATGTGAATTTGTTTAGATTATGTATGTTATACACATGTTTTCATGTGTTTTATGGATAATGACTACTTTTTTTGTGGAACTTTGATGTATAATTGAAATACAATAAAATTAACTGAGTTTTGGTAAGTACATATGATGGTGAAAATCAAGATATAAAATAGTTTCAGTAGTTTTCCGAAATTTCCTTTTGCTTCCCTATAAGGCCAATAATCCCCCATACTAGCCACTATTAATCATGGATCTGGCATTGATGCAGACCTGTAATACAAGTACTTGGGAGACTGAGACAGGAGGATCACAGATTTGAGGTCACTAACTTAGCAAGACCCTGTTTCAGAATAAAAAATCAGGCTGGTGGTGTAGTTTGGAGAAAGAATGCCCCTGGGTTCAATTCTCATTACCCCCCAAATAATCATAGATCCTTTTTTTATATTTTGCTTTTATTCAGAATACCATACAAAATAAACTTAAAGTCACTAGTCTTTTTATATGGCTCTTTTCACTTAGCACAGAGAGTTGAGATTCATCTATGCAGCAGTTGTTTCTTTCATTTTAATTTCTGGGTGGTATTCCATTTTATAAATATTCCAGCAACTGAAAAATATTTGTATTATTTCCAATCTGGAACAATTGTAAATAAAGTGACTATTAATATTTATATAGAAGTTTCTAGATAAACAGGGTCTTTCATTTTTCTTGGGTAAATGGTTAAGAGTGGATATTCTAGGTCATATAATAAATGTATGACAGTGGCTATGATGATTAATTTACCGCCTGGCTGGCTGGACCATGGTGCTCAGATGTAGGGTCAAAAATTATTCTGGATGTTTCTTTGAGGGACATCTTGAATGAAATTATTATTTACATAAGTAGACTTTGAGTAAAGTAGATTGCCCTCCATAATGTGGGTGAGCCTCATCCAGTCAGTTGAAGGCCTGAAATAAAAGAAGATACTGAACTCCACAGAGAAAGAGGGTATTTTGTAACACATGGTCTTTGGACTTAAACTCCAATGTCAGCCTATCCCTGGATCTTTAGCCTTTGGATTTGAATTGTAGCATCTGCTCCTCTCTAGCTCACCAGCCTACTATGAAATTTTGGACGTGCTAACCTTTCTAATTATGTGAGAAAATTCCTTATAATAAATCACTTTCTATAAATACACATATGCTACTTGTTTTATTTCTCTGAATAGCATTGACTAATGCAGTCACTATCCTACTGTGCATTCCCGCCTATGGTGTGTGAGATTTACAGTTGATCTCCATCCTTGACAGCACTTTGAATGTCAGTTTGTTTTGTTTCTAATGCTACCAATTGTAAAATATGTATAATGGTTTATAATTGAGGTCATAACTATTCCAAAAACATACATAGTATGGAATTACTATTTGGCATAGAGGAAAATGCTGAATATAAATAATCTTTGAAGGTTTATAACAGGAAATAGTTTATCAAGTGTGTTCATTGTGTTATAGTATACGCTTTTATAGATTAATGGCATTATAGAATTCTATTTGTGTTACAGGACACAAAAGGGTGCTTTATGATTAAAATTTCATCTATACATTTTATGGAGTGAACAATCCTGTTAGTAGGTAGAATGGTTATTCTTGTTTTATAGATGAATACACAAGATGTCTTAGATCTCATGTCCCTCAACGGAGTAGATTGTAGACTTAGAATTCAAACTCTATTCCCTTTTTCCAAAGACTGAAGTTTGCATTCTGGTACTAAACCAAACTCTGCTGTAAAATTTGGAAAGAATATTACATCAATTATCATGTTTTCTATCAGAACATTGATGTCTAGAATGACATTTTTTTTTAATATGAAAGTTATATAACTGGTTTCTATCCCGGACTTTTAAGAGATGTGAAGAATGCAGGAATGAGTTCCAGGAGGGGAACCAAGATGGTGGAAGGCAAGCTTAGGTTACTTTGAAGAAAGCTGAAAGTCATCCAGTTGATTTCTCTAGAGGAAGAAGACTGAAGGTGAGCAGAAGGCTCATGAATTCCTCCACAACATTAAGGATCTCGATACTGTGCTCTGTCATAGCATAGACAGGCTGAAGATCCCAGGTTGACTTAATGCAGCCTTAGAGACTCAGCAGCAACCTACAGTGCTTTATTTGTTAAGTTTTTTGAAAATGAAACATTCACAATTTGATTCTCTTTGAAGGACTAAAGCAGAGCAAACTTGTTAATGTGAAGGCCAATTCACTGTAAACCAAAAAGGTCACTGTCTTAGTCCATATATTGTGCTTCTGCAAAATATCTGATTAAGTACATTCTAAAGAACAGGAAAGCATTTTTTTTCATAGTTCTGGAGGCTGGAAAGTAGGAGATCAAAGCACCAGTGGGTTTAGTTGTCTGGTGAGCTACTCATGGCTTCTAAGAAGAATGCCACATCCTGTGGGGGGTTGGAATGTTGTATTTTCTTGGGGCAGACAGCCAAAGGACAAAAAGGGAAAAGCACCCTCCTTCAGGTCTTTGATAATGGTAATTAACCCCATTCAAAAAGGGAGGACCCTTCATGACCCATTTACCTCTTAAAGGCCCTAAGTCATAATAACATAATACTGGCCATCAAATTCCCACACCCAAATTTTGGAGGGAACACACTCATGCCACAGGAGTCAGTCTTCTCTCTTCTCAGGGTCTGAATAAGAACTAATCTGGCCCGGCGTGGTGGCGCACGCTTGTAATCCCAGTACTTTGGGAGGCAGAGACCAGAGGATCTGGGTTCTTGGCCAGCCTCAGCTACTTAGTGAGGCCCTCTGCAACTTAGTGAGACTGGGTTTCAAAATAAAGGATAAAAAATAGGGCCGGGGGTGTAACGCGGGGGTAGAACGCCCCTGGGTTCAATTCCTGGTACAGCAAAAAAAAAAAAAAAAAAAGGAACTAATCTGGCCTGGCTCATTGTGAGACTTTACCTCTATAACATCTTCTGGGGCAGTTACATGAGCAGAGAAACACACAGGCTGATTTATAGAGAGTGATACTGGCAGGCAACAATTCAGACAGCCACATTCCTCACAGTGTATACCCACCAAAGGCAGGCGTCTTTGTTACTCATCCCACACAGCTTCAATGTTTATAATCTCAACGAAATTACTGTTGGTCCTTTCTTTTAAACATTTTGATATTTTGAAGGTGACAAGCACTTTTATTAATGCCTCTTTATCTACCTCTTTTCTTTTCTTTTTTTGTTTTTTTGTTTTTTTGCGGTACCAGGGATTGAACCCAGGGGTGTTCTACCTCCGCGCTACGCTATAAAGTATTTTTTACACTTTATTTTGAAACCAGGTCTCACGAAGTTGCGGAGGACCTCACTAAGTAGAGAGAGAGAGAGAGACAGAGAGAGAGAGAGAGAGAGCTAAGGCTGGCCACGAACCCGGATCCTCCGGTCTCCACCTCCCAAAGTACTGGGATTACAAGTGTGCGCCACCACGCCCGGCCCTTTTCTTTTTTTTTTTTTTCTACTGGGGATCGAACCCAAGGGCATCCTACCTCTGAGCTACAACCTCAGTCCTTTATTTTTATTTTTATTTTGAAATATGGTCTTGCTAGGTTGCTGAGAGTCTTTCTACACTGCTGAGGCTGGTCTTGAACCTGTGATCCTTCTGTCTCAGTCTCACAAATACTGGGATTACAGGCCTACACAATCATGCTCAGCTAAGTATTAATTATTTAAATCTTTTTATAAGTGTTTTATGTTTTAATATAAATCAAGGAGCCTCATTATTGAAACACTGGGCTAGAGAATTGTTTACTTGGGAAGACTATGAGGTACATCATAGAATGTTTACTTCTTTCCCTAATTCTTCCCTAGGTTCACTGATCTATTGTGAAAACAGTTTACTGTTTATGTGATTGGACTTGTGCTTAATTCTGGGAATTACAAAAGAAACATTCTCATTTCTCAGAGACCTTTGAGATCATAATCTAAAGGAAGAAACAAAAATTAAATGTTTTAATTTGATGCCTACCTTAAATATGTTTTGAACATAAAATAGATTAGTGCAAATGGTTGGCCTTAGTTTTGCATGTGTGTGTATGTATGTCTTGTGCTCTAGATAGATAACCATTCAGGGTAATTACATTTCAGAAGCATCTACTTAAAAAAAATCTTTCAACATAGAACCTTCATTTATTGTTTATTTATCAATTTTTAAATATTGTATAGATTAAAAAGGTAATTGAAATATATATGCAAATTATATTTGTATATATATTTCCCACTCTCTGTATGAATATCTATATATCTATATATCTATATCTATATCTATATATATATATATATATGCAGAGAGACAGCAATAAAATCCCATTATGCAATAATTTGGATGTTTGTAGTTTGAATGTCTTTCAAAAGCCCACATGATAAAGATTTGGTCTCTAGGGTGGTGCTATTGGGAGATTTTGGAATCGTTAAGAGATGAGGCCTTATGGAAAGTCCTTAGGTCATTGTGTATGTGGAGACTTGGGGACTCTTCCTCTTTTTCTCTTTTCTCCCTGGCTGGTGAGGTGACTGATTTTGCTCTGTCATGTGCCCCCAACATGATTTTTCTGCATCACCAAAGGCTCAAAGCAGTGGAGTCGAAAATTCACAAAATGGAACCTCCAAAACTGGGAGCTAGAATAAACCTTCTCTCTTTATAAGTTGATTATCTCAGCTGTTTGATATAGTGACAGAGAACTGACTAACACACACTACCATACTCTTTCTCTATATAAGTTCCATTGTAATACTCTAAAAGTTTAATGGTGCTGATTTTCCAGCTACCCCAGCTCCCAGAAACACTGAATGACCATACTGAACTGAATAAGCTCCCTACATAGTACTTAGAATGAATAACTTACCAAGCTGATATTCCTGCCAAAAAAGAGCTGCATGTGGCTAACTGCCATCTGGCACACTGCTGTCATGAGCATTTTGTAATGACCTCAAGGTCTAAGCAATGCTTAGTGTTATCTTAGGAATGTATCAAAACTGAAGCAGACAGGTGTTCCCCATGGGGTACTTACCTAAGGAGTCCTGATAAAATTGATCTTTCTATGCAGGGACGTGTGGACTTGGGGTAGAAGGAGACATCGTGCTTTCTGTGTGTTTTAGCATGACTGTGTCAAATTTGTTCTGATAAAGTGCATGCATGAAAAATATTTAAACCTTCAAGGTTAGGGTTCCAAAATTAAAACAGACAACATAGGTATGTCACTAGAAAAGTCATTTCAACTGGGATCTAATCATTCAGCAAGGCTATTTTCAGAGCAAATAATGTTGTCCTAAGCATGCTTCCCATAGAAGTGTCAATGGAAGTATTTTGAAAAGATACAGGAATAGATGATAGGTTTTCTATGAGCCTTGGTAGAAGTTAGTGAAATCCATTTTACAGCAGTATGGAGTTATGTATCAAGAATCCTAAAAATGTCTTAGCCTTAAGCATAGCAAGTCATTTTTACCAACAGAACACACACATACACACACAGAGAAATGTTTATTATATAATAATGTATTTATAATAAAACTATGGAGCAATCACCCATTAAACTTTTCAGTTAAATTTTCAGCTTACAAAGTAGAATAGTAGCATACAGATTTTATGTTATATTATAAAGCCACCCCAAATATTATTTGTATATTAGAGAAAAAATCAATGGTAAAACACTAGATAATACATAGAATAATGTTCAGCTGTGCTAGAACTGTATAACACATTTTGCATATTGGAAGCAAACACTGATTATCTTTGGCTGTTAAAACTGGTTAATCTTTTTTTTATTTTCTGGATTCAAAAAAAGTATATTTAATTTTCATCTCTGTCTGTTATAGTGAAGAAATAATGATGCAGTCTACAAAACAAAAGTGTAGGAGTCATGATTCTGGTAAAACAAAAACAAAAACATGTATTGGACTCTATTGGGTCCCATGTAAACAAATCTAATTACTAACTGGCAGGAAAACATCAGAACAGAGTTGGATGATTGATAACCTTTGTTGGCTTCTGGAATGGAGAGAGCAGGTAAGAAAATGAATAATTGTGCTGCCGTAAACCTGGATGAGCATGTATCAGTATAATATTCTGACTTTAATTCTTTTGAAAAGATAGAGGAGCAGTACAACGTGGTCACATGGTAGTTCCAGTCCTAGTCTTTTGAGAAACATCCATACTGGAAGCTAGAGAGAAAATTGGAAACAAAAGGGACTTTAGATAATTGAGGAGAGTGACCAGTAGAGCAGTGGAAGGAGATTGAGGGAGGGTGTTGGGGAGGGGCAAAGGAAGAACTGATGAGATAATCCCAATCATGCTGGGCCCAGGTATGAAGGTATCACTACCAAGTCACTATTATGTATGGGGAGGGATGGGTAGTGGGGTGGGATCTAAAAGGAAATACACCAAGACCTGTGCATGTTTCTTTGTATGACTTTGAAACCCACCATGATATAGAATTGCAATGCACCAATACAAGTATAAGAAAAGGAAAATAAATAATAAAGGAATGTGAGGAGGGGAGAAAGGCTTGTACATGGTCAAAGTCCTCCCAGACAGACCCTGTTGGCCCAAGAGCACTGTTGCTTTCTCCATTCATCACCAAGAAATAAGAGACCAGAAGAAAAAAGGAATCCTCCTATTAATCCTTGTCCAATTTCATTATTAAATAATGTTTTAATAGGCCAGGCATAGTGGCGCATGCTTGTAATCCCAGTATTTTGGAAGGCGGGGACCGGAGGATCCAGTTCGCAGCCAGCCTCAGCTCTCTCTCTCTCTCTCTACTTAGTGAGACCCTCCACAACCCAGTGAGACCTGGTTTCAAAATAAAGTATAAAAATAGGGCCAGGGGTGTAGCGCGGAGGTAGAAGTCCCCTGGGTTCAATCCCCGGTACCACAAAAAAATGTTTTAATTATTGTTATTATTATTTTGTTTGGGAAGCAGTTTTCATACTGGAACAAGGACAGGGGCAGGGTTAGGACCCTGGATTAAAAAGAAATTTCATGTGTTCCAATTTCTCTCTAGCTTCTGCATATGAGGGAGAACATCTGGCCTTTCATTTTCTGTGAGTGACTAATCTCAGCATAATATTCTCTAGTTCCATCCATTTCCCTGCAAATGACATTATTTTGTTCTTCTTTATGGCTGAGTAGAATTCTATTGTATATACGTCCCATAATTTTGTAATCCATTCATCTGTTGATGGACATCTCAGCTAGTTCCATAGTTTGACAATTATGAAGTGTACAGCTATAAACATAGATATGTAGGTATTACTGTGGTAGTTTGGTTTCAGTGGTATTGTTGGGTCATATGGTAGCTTCATTCCCATTCTTCTGAGGATCCTCCACACTGTTTTCCAAAGTGGTTGCACTAATTTGAAATTCCATCAACAGTGTATCAGAGTTTCAGACAAAGGAGGAGAAACTTAATGGCATGAAGGAAGGGACCCAACTGAGGGAAATGGGAGGGGAGAGGAAGACTTGAAGAGGGAAACACCTCAATGGACATGATGTACATACACAAACTTATCAAAGCCAATCACTGCACTGAACACTGGAAGGTGGGGAGGGGGAGGGAGTGGGGTGGGGACTGGGGGAGGGCTCAATGAGTTCTGTGTGCATATATACCTCTCCCACCCTAAAATTCATCAAGATGTATGATTACAATGCACCAATAAACAAATGCAAAAAAAGAGAAATTTTATGAGTTCTAGCCCATTCCTTCTGTTTTACTAATCTTACAAGCACAAGAATCAGATCAGTGCCTGCTCTGACATATTCTTAGTGTTGTTTTGCAAATAAAGTTAAGCTGTGGACTTGAGCCTTAGCAATTCAGTGTGCTCCTTGTGCTGGGTCTTCTGGGTACCCACATGTCTACACCCCATCATTAGGTTGTGCTGATGAGACTCTCTTAGGAAAGACTTAACAAAAACCTTTTTGCAGAAGTGGGCCTCCGAGTACCACAGAAAGATTTCAAATGGGGTTTGAAGATCCCCAATTACAGCCTTTCAAATGAATCAAAGACAAGGTCTGATAATCATCTTTTGAGGACATAGTCTGAGGCTCTTTTTGAGAAAGAGAGGAGAACAAAGAGCAACTATTCCTCTATATGGATTATTAAAGGAGACATGGCACTGGTACATCACAGGAATCCAAATAAACAAGTTCACTCATCCCTTCTCTCGATTCAGTGTTGTTTTGTTTCAAATCAATCTAGAAAATACGCAAAAGGCGTTTACTTCAAAGGAGTTGAAAGACTGTCCTTCACTTCTTTGTTGAATTTGGCTTTTGTTCTGTGGACAATCAAAGAAACAGAGATTTTGGTTGTTGTTGTTCCTGAGTGTTCAACTTCATCTCTCCAAAATAACTACTGAAAATTTAAATGTCTGAAAATATGTTCGAGGACATCTACTTTTGTTTCAACAAATGTAATTATAGATCTTAAGTGCCTGTTCCAGTTGCATAGAAGTACTGACAGACTCTCCCCAAGAAGAAATGGGTGTCTAAACCTCCCTTATGTGTGAAAACTGCCCAGTGTATCAGAGGAAGACAGGGTGACCACAGGTTCAGGGAGTGACTGCACTTTTTTCAGGCCAGACCTTACATAAAACCTGACTTTTAACAAGGAACAATAATTCCAGCAAGAGTGACCTTAGCCTCCTCTGAACTTTCCAGTGGCCTTGTCCATCTCCTAAGGCATTTCTCATATTTTATTTGACCCTATGACTTAATGTGCATTTCTGAGTTGCAGGAGAAAAGGGAACAGATAATGAGCATTACTTTAGCATATTTTTTTATCAGGTATCATCCTAAAAATATTCATATTCATTCTCCCCCTCACCCCCATAAGACTGAGATTATATCCAAAGCAGCAGTCTAACTCTGCAACTTGCTTTGTTTTGTTCTGTTGTTTGAGAATTTTTTTTAATTCTTATTGTAATAAAATGCACATAGACCATTTTCTATCTCAACCATTTTAATTGTACATGTCAGTCATACTAAATACATTCATAATTTTGTACAGACATTACCACCAACCATTTCCAAAATTCTTTGCATCTTGTAAAACTCAAACTCTGCACCTAGTAAACAAAATCTCTCGATTTCCCTCTTCCTTTAGACTTTGGCAACCACCATGCTACTTTCTACTCTACGATTTTGATGACCTGAGGTACCTCATCTGGTATTTGTTTTTTTATAACTGGCTTGCTTCACTTAGCATAATGTCCTTACAGTTCATCTATGTTTCAGCATATCTCAAAATTGGCTTCTTTTTTAAGAACGTAAAATGGTTCTGTGGAACCATACTGTTCAAAACAGCATGGCAGCTCCTCAAAAAATTAAGAATAGAATTACCATAAGATGAAGCAATTCCACTATGGGGTACACACCTAAAAGGGCTGAAAGCAGAGTCTCAAAGAGATATCTGTGCACGCATGTTCATTATTCGCAATACCTAAACCACAGAAGCCACCCAGGTGTCTGTGGACAGATGAATGGATAAGCAAGATGTGGTATTGACATACAACTGGAACATACATAATCTCATAATTTTGATAAAAACTTCTGAAACTTTTATCATCCCCATTTAACCAATAATGAAATCTCACAAAGTTGGCTTGTACAAGATCTGGTAACTATGAGGTGTCAGGATTTTTGACGTAGTGCTATCTGGATATATGCTAATGATAAGAATCAGATAACAATGATTTCGCTCTTTAAAGTGAATAGAGACTTGATGGCACATGCCTATAATTCTAGTACTTGGGAGGCTGGGTTACAGAAGGATTACAGGTTCAAGACCAGCTTCAGCAACTCAGCAAGACTCTCAGTACCCTAGTGAGACCCTGTTTCAAAATAAAAAATAAAAAGGTCTGGGGGTGTAGCTTGGAGGTAGAATGTCCCTGGGTTTAATCTCTAGTACCACACACACATAAAATAAAATAAAATAATTAAATGAGTAAATAATTAAATAAAAAATAAATAAAACAAGATAAAAAATGGATACTGTGTCTTATATTTACATCTATTCACATTACATTCATACGCCACCCATATGTCAGTTCTGCCGGGTTTTTGCTGTAGAATACAAGTGGTGCAAAGGAATAAGATTTACATGCACTAAATAACATTAAATACTTAGAGAAAAAAGGAAGGCATACATACATCTGTGCTTAGGTAAATTATATGGAAATGTGGGAAGGCTGTATCATTCTATTTAATGAAACTAAAATACAACTCTTCCCTCTCCCAATAAAGTATTAAATCATTTGGAAGAAGGTTGTTGTCAATTGTTTGCTTTTGAGTGATTCGTGTCTTGTGTTCTACTTAGGAAAAACATGGAATAGTACAATGAGTTAAGAAATTAGAGTGCAATTGATTTAGGCTGCAATAAATCAGTTGCTGTGGTGTGTATTTTTACATGAGCTATTGTATTGCTTCAATATTATTCATCTTATCTCCAAAGGAGAATGAAAATAATTGTTTCACAGGCTGGTGATGAGAATTAAATGAGACGATGTATATAAAACAATTGATGCTGAATAAATCCAAGTTTCACATTATAAATTATGGAGACCATGCATATTAATTTTTAACTACAATATAAAATTCATGCTTTCTACTATTGTCAAATAATATATCTCCTTTTATAGTTTGAAAAATCATGTCTTATATGTCCTGATGCCTCCTACAGTAAATATCAAAAAAAGTCATTAAATTGCTACTAAACATTTAATAACAGTAGATTTCCATGTGGTCTGAAAAGGGAAAACTTTTGATATAATATCTCTATTGCTATCCAAATAATAGTTATTTTTCTTTCATGTACTTCAACAAGTCTGTGCTGAGATACTTAGCACACTTAGTGGACTGATATCTATAACTCACACACACACACACACACACACACACACAATTTTGGGAACTAAGATATACACACACATATATATATAAAACTATTGATATACATATCTATCTATATATTTATTTATTATGTATCATCTACCTATTTTGTTTCCTCAAATCAAGGGACTTTGCCTTTGCTTTAGATCAGATTCCCTAGAAGCCGACCCTAAGGTGTGGGCCATTTATTAAGAAAGTGTTCCAAAAAGAAATAGGAGATTAAGCCAAGCAAGGATGCACAGACAGCCTCAGCCTCGGCTTGATACCGAGGTATGCTCTGGAGTATAAATTACAACTCATAACTCTAGGAGAGGAAGCTGGGCTTTCATAATCCTAAACCAGCCTGTTGTTGGTCTTCGCCTGTCCCTGATATGACAGAGAAAAATTGTGAACAACCAGACAATTCTAATTTCTGTGCATGCAGGCAAATGCAGCTCCAGCAGTGAAGGGCTGTCCTACCCAAAGCTTGCAGGTATGACGCAGAAGACACAGACAGGCACAGAGAGATGGAAGAGGGTCCAGGGGGTGTTAGAACAGACCCAAGCCTGTTCCGTGATTATCTATGGAAATTTCATAATCAGAGTTTAGACAAAATCTAGCTCATAGTGTTTTGGTTTTCTTTTATTAAGAGTCGTCTTTTTTGTAAAGAGATAAAACTTCAAAAAGAAAAGGAAACTGGTGTGGTAATGCAGGGAGCTTTTGGAAGTTAGCTGACCAGAATTATCCATCTATTTAGACACATATGTTTATACTAAGATCTAACCTGCTTTGTCCCAGATTTCTTAAATTGGTTCTCATAGTAATTATACACATAGAAAGTTTACATTGCTCATGATGGTTTTCTAAGTATTTTTGCCCTTTGTTGTCCTAATTGAGTCTCTCATAGACCTGAGAACATGCCAGGTTAGATATTAGTGATTACATTTGGCAGCCAGAGAAATTCAGGTTGGGAGAAGCCTTGAGGTTTATTCAAGGTTATACAAAATAGTAAAGTGGAGGAACTAGGTCTTGTATTTATCATTTTGTCTTCAAATCCAGTCTTCTTTCCTTCCACATGTTAGCAAGTAGACACCATAGCTCAAGATATTAGCAGCCCACAAAAAAAGACTTTGTGTTTTCTATAGTAAATTTCTTTTGGCTTCGATGCCAGGCCCCATGGACCAGTGAGCTAGATCCAACAAAGCAGAACTAACCTCACTTTCTGTTCATTCTATAATGTCCCCATCATTCCTTTTTCTCAATGCATTTGTGAGGCTTTGGTGTACTAATGAATTGTATGTATTCGTGTTGCTCTGTAAGTGTTGTGATGGCAAAACTTTGAATGGCTGTTCTGATTGACTTTTGCAAGCCTACTCCCTGACTCCATTCCAGGCAGAGGATCACCGCTCACTAGGAAGTTACTCTTAAGTGAAGCAGTCCATTAGGCCCACAGCAGAAAATCAATAAACATTATCTCTCACTCATCCCCTTATTTCTAAAGCCCAAACCGGCTCTACTTTCTCACATTTATCTATATAAATTCACCACCAGAGATCCACCCCAGGCAATGAGCCCTTCAACTAAATTTTATTTCCTGCATTAGTCCATTTTCTGTAGCCATCACAAAATACATGAAGCTGAGAACTTTACAAAGAAAATGGGTTAATTTAGCTCAGTTTTGGGTCCAAGAACATGGCACCAACATCTGCTTAGCTCTCGCTAATTGTGCTGCTGTGAACATGGATATGCAAGTATCATTATAATATTCTGATTTCATTTCCTTTAAGAAGATGCCCAGGAGTGCTATTGCTGGGTCATATGGTAGTTCCATTCCCATTCTTCTGAGAAACCTCCACATTGATTTCCAAAGTGCTATACTAGTTTGCAGTCCCATCAACAGTGTAATAAGGTTCCTATTTCCCCCCATCCTCGCCAGCATTTATTATTATTTGTATTTTCAATGCTTGCCATCCTAACTGGAGTGAGATGGGATCTCAGTGTAGTTTTAATTTGCATTTCCCTGATTGCTAAAGATGTTGAACACTGTTTCATATATTTGTTGGCCATTTGTATTTCTTCCTTTGAAAAGAATCTATTCAGTTCAGTTGTCTCTTCTTACAAGGACTCTAATCTCACCAGGATGGCTCCACTCCACCTGAGGACCTAATTATCTCCCAAAGGCCTTACCCCAAATGCCATCACTCTTGGGGTCAGAGTTTCAAGGAATGAATTTGGGGGGAACACAAATATTCAGTTTAACCTTCATTGCAATCATTTCCCTAAACTTAAAGCCAAACTTCACCATGAGTCTCTTGCAGAATTTTGAGACCACTGTATAGTCAGGAGAAGAAATGAGTTAAATATGTGATGACTGTATTGAATTTGAGACAATACATGATAGGGGAGATCCCTGGGCAAAGTTATACTGGTTGAACTTCAAATCAAAACAAAACAAATAAGTAGATAACACAACAAATCTTATGGAAAACAGGGAACATACATAAAAAACAAGGAGAAAACTATAATGAATTTCCATGTACTTATAATTCAGCTCTAGCAATTATCAAAATAAGGCCACCAGTGTCTTATGTATCAAGTGCCAAATAATTATTTTAATGAAGATTCAGGATATCACATAAATGTATAAGCTCTTCACAATACACTTCTGAGAAAGAACCCCATCCACAGCAAAATTGAAGTCTCTTGAAATTCTGATCCAAACACATGAGCCGGATCCTTTTCTTTGGACAAAGATGGGGTGAGAGTTTAATTTTTTCCCTCTCTCCCTTACATATAACATCCAGTGGCAGATTATATCTGGGATTTGTGGCTTCGGCTTCACCTCAGAGAATTTTAAACCAGCATCCGAGTCTTGTATTCATATCGTAATGCTGCAAAGAGAAGGGACACCAGGATTTACATGGCGATTTTTTTAGAATAATTATATAGGCATTTACATGGCAATATTTTTTTAGAAGTGAGAAATTAACCAGAGTGTATTACCTTAAAATTCAAAACAAAACACATTTTCAGTTCTCAAGCCTGTTAGATTTTCCTCAGTCCAATATCACAAGCAGGATATTGCCTTTCTCACAGCTAGAGAATTAAAGTGGATGTGGAGGAGGGGCCAGTGGGGAGACAGGCAGAAGAAAAGTGAAATTCGAAGTGGGTGAATATGAGGGTTTAGTTCCTGTTTCAATGACCACAGAGCATAGTCAGGCAGAAGGCAACTCAAGTCACACTCAACAACATAATTCTTCTGCATAACTGTGATGGGTCCATTATGAGACATAATAGAAATTATATTGAAGATTGTAATCATTACTCTAGGGATAATATTGAAATGTTCTACAAGTTTGTAAATAGTTTTTTTTTTTTTTATTGGTACTGGGGTTTGAACCCATAGGCATTCTACCTCTGAGCTGCACCCTCACACCCATTTTATTTATTTGGAAACAGGGTCTCACTAGGTTGCTGAGAGCCTCACTAAATTGCTGAGGCTGGCTTTGAACCTGTCATCCTTCTGTCACAGCCTCCCAAGTACTGGGATTACAGGAGTGTGCCACCACACCTGGCTTTTTTCACATTTTGAGATAAAACATTCATGGTAAATTTAATAATGACCAAGTGAATAGCTACTGACTTACTACGAAGTTAGACTATTCAACTCCATAAGTTAAGGTTGGTTGTACTTTGGAAAATGTACATTGTGCCTTAAGAACATTTGAAATAACAGGAGACAAAACCATTCACCTTGATATCAGCAAGAATACATTAAATTTTTAAACTAAAAATTATTATTGAAGACTTATTTCATGAACCATCTCATTTAACCCTCAGTTATCCCATGAAGATAATTTTAATATCTAATTTTACAGGTTAACAACCTGGTCAGCTTGTACAATATCACATAGTGAGCCTGGCTTTGCATCTAAATTGAACTTACTCTCATTCTAAATTTGCTCCTCTCCCTTGTATATCAACATCTTCTACACACTATTTTTTTCTAGGAAAATAATCTTATTTCTTTTTTGCCAGGCTAAATTATATTTATGCTTTGGGTATTAACTTCATATTACTTTTTTTGGGAACACTTCCTAGCCTCACCTCTGTGAAGCTGTTACGTGCACACTTTTTATGCTTTAATATTTTTAGCAATTTTGTTTTTAAATGTTCAAATTAACAAATAGAACTTCTATAATCCTCTTTGACCTAATCAAAATATTGGTTTAATCAACACTGTACATTATCTGGGGGAAAAAACAGACACGCGTCCAACAAGCACATCTGATGCGTTGATACTTTGCTGCTGCCACCCGCATTGAGTGTTTATTCAAATAAGCTGTGTTTGTTTCCAAGCCTTTCTCTTCCATTTGTATGTTTCATTGAAATTATTTATTGCATTTCATTTTGTTTAGGTAATATTTAATTAGAGCCCAGAATGGAAGTGTTGCTACATTTATGAAAACAAAATGGAATATTTTATAAAGATGCAATAAAGAACATTACAAAAAAAGTGCTTCTACTTTAGGTGCCTATGAAGCAATATAAAAGAGTGGGAAGAAATTCCAGATGGGTGATATACTTACTGTACAAGTATAGGTTCTCATCCCACTTTGATGAAACTGAAATCAGAAATGGAACTGTGAGGGATGCATTCTGTGTGAGAATCGTGTCATAAAGGCACGTTTGAATTCTAATCAATAGGCACTCCAAGAAAACGTATTTTCTTACATCAAAAGAATGCCAATGTGCATTTATATGTTTGAATTAAAAGTTTTTCTTTATGTTTTGAAGACTCGTTCTGATTCTCAGTTTAACCATTTTAATTTTTGCTAACCATATCAGTCAGCAAAGGAAACAAAGGCACAAAGGCAACAAATGGAATGCTGAGGTGGTTTAATAGTGATTTTAATAGTGAGACATTAATGAGCCATGTGCAAAAGTATGAACTTAAGGAAGCCGATTATGGGTAGTGACACATCTAGCTTCTGTCAACTGCAGAATGTTGTTCTTACTACTCAGATCAAAAGGGGAAAGGTGAGACTATGGTGTTAGTGGAGCGGGGCGAGAGCTGGAATCTTGAAAAGAGAAATTCCTTACTAGGAGCTCTGGCAGTAGGTGAAAGGACATAGCACTAGCTAGACCTCGGCTAGGAAGGGGAGAGATGAGTAAGATGTACCCCAATTTCTCTTTCTTCTGGCTTTTCAAGCTCTGAGCCTCCTATGTCCAAACTCCAATGGTTTCCAAAGGAACTTAGATAATGCAGCCCATGGATCTCATTACCTTAGAGCCCAGAGCAAGGCAGAAAGGGACAAAAATGAATATGGATGACAGAAAAATGAACCCACCAACCAAATACCGATCCCAGTCATATTGTGCACAAAGTTCCTACCGCATTCCTTTACCTTGTACCTTCCCTTTGAGATTGTAAAATGAATTCTGTAAGATGAGTAATGTGACCATTTGCTAGATGTGTAGCCAACGGTAAGTAAATACCTGCCAAGGTGTGGACAATCACTCAAAACTGTGTTACTTACTGATGACTTGGTATAGAAGAAGCTCGGCATTCAGGTTGAGTGGACTCTTGCTTTTGATAATTTTTATTTTTTATTTTTGTAAGATGGGTGTATGAATTGGTGACAGGCACTGGTTCAAGAAATTGAATTTCGCCCATCTATTAGTTTCTGCAAACGCTGAGAGAGCGATCTGCTAGATTTGGTTGTGATTACTAGCAGCATGTGTGGCATTAGAATTGCTAGCCCGATGGGAGAAGCACCATCGCCAGAGCCCTCAGCTGTAAGTCCCTTCAGTAGCAGACTTAACTTAATTAGTTCTCAAGACAACACTACATCTTCTGTTGCTCATCACTTTTCTCGTCCCTCTTCTACAACTCTATGCTAATTTATTTCACCACGCTCACAAAATAGCTCCGAAAAGTAAATTATATACTCTCACCATGCAGTTGATTTATAATGCTTTCCTAGAAGAAAACAACTTGGGTAAAACTCTGAGAATTAGGCATTCCTATACTATTTCTCTCAACTTATTTTATTTTCTTCTTTATAATATCACTTTGTCCATTCACATACAAATATCTCTAAGCAGTAAGACCCAGAAAACTAGTTTTGTTTTGCCTTAGATTAGGTAGAAAGTTAAAAAATTTTAAATATATGTTGAAAAAATAACAGGACAGGTTGCGAGGCAGGTTTTAGTAGTCATAGACTGTTAGAGCTGAATGGCATCTTAGATATTTCTTATCCAAATCCATTATTTTTAAGTGAAGTCTTTGAGCCCCCAAAAGGAGAATTAATATGCTGAGTGATAACTCAGAACTCCAGATAGAAAATTCACTCCTTCCCTAACAAGGTGCACTGGCGGGGTTTCAGTGTTGTCCCTTCCTACTTGGGCTCTTCCATCTCCAGACCCAGCGCTCAGAACAGTAGCCACGGTGCTACAGTGGGTTTCATTTGACAACATGTCATCTCCTGTAGTGTGGAAGCTTGAAGACAGTTTGTTCCAGTCTCAGGTTAATGTAAGGATTTCTTTGTATAGCATATTTCCCTCTCTGTCTCATTATGCTTTAAAATTATTTTATCTCTTCAACAGAAAACAGAGTACTAGTACAAGATGCCAACACACAGCATTTTGTAGAGGAAAAAAACAAACACAACAAACATGTCCAACCTCCTTTCCCAAGGCTCTTTTCACTGTGTTTTTCACTGACTGTTTTTTTTCTAGCATTTTCCTATGAGTCAAATGTTTGGAGGAAAATATCTTAAAAATATATGAAATAATTTTATTTCTATCATTTACTTTGTGGGCTAGTAAATGAGAAAAATGCTAAAATAATTTAACAAGTGGAAAACAAAACTTCAGTCATATTACTGCACGAATGTCATTTCCACAAAATTAAATAAATCAAAATAGTCATGAGTTCTTTACAATTCTAGAGATTAGATCAGGGAGTTCTGACTCTCTTTTGTTCCTCCCACATTGTGTTCAGAGCTATGGAAACATGTGTTTACAAATTGTTCTTTTGTACTTTCTACTTATCTAAACCCCTTAGATGGGAGCTTGAGCAAAGGAATCACAGGAAACTGACTCTGGCAGCTAAACGTGCAGACAGAACTGCCTGGAGCCCAGGGAGGTTGAGACCGCAGGTGCTGAATCCAGACCAGGAGTGCTGGTTACCAGGGAGGGTGGGGTGGGGACTGAGAAACAAGATGGAGACTAAATGTCTCTCTCTGAAGCTCCAAAATTATCAAAGTTCTTACTGCTGTTGTGAGATTCTGGGCCATGTTTTCTTCATAGTACCCATGGTCATAATAACTTGCAACTATTTAAGAAACCATACAAACTTTATTTATTTTGGGGGGGGATACTGGTGATGGAACCCAGGGGCATTCTACCTCTGAACTACATCCCCAGCCCTATTTTTTATCCTTTATTTTGAAACAGGGTATCACTAAATTGTGGAGGGCCTCACTAAGTTTCTGAGGCTGGCTGTGAACCAGTATCCTCCGAACTCAGCCTCCCAAGTACTGGGCTTACAAGCATGCACCACCACGCCTGGCCAAACTCTCTTTAAAATCAATGAAAAACAAAACACACATGTATGTACACACAGGTACACACATGTGCGAGCAAACAGATCTTCAGATGAAGATGGCAAGGAGAAGGTGTCCACTCGGGTGGTGACACTGAATCATTGGTGAGTGGCAGCCTGCACAGCTGTTCTGAGAAAGATGCTGAGATTACTCACAGATATTATGCGGGACACTCAGGCGCACACGCACATAACAAGCATAGCAACACCCAGCTAACACTTGCTGGCATGAGCTGTGTTGCATGTGATGTCTTTCTTAGATGCATGTATGTTTTAGGTATTTCGCCTTATAACATATGCCTGGCATGATTCTGAACACTTCACCAGCATAAATCTAATTCTCAAAAAACTTGTAAGGCAGATGCTTTTATGATCATTTTAGAGATGAGAAAACTGAGCATGCAGGGCGACCTAGTGAGGAAGCAGCAGAATGAGATCTTGAGTCCGGGGGAACTGACTCCAGATCTTGCACTGTTGATCACTCTATTAGACTGCTTCTCACGGTATAAGCCAATATTTTATTTATTTATTTATTTATTTATTTATTTATTTATTTATTATTTTTGTGGTACTGGGGATTGAACTAGGGGCATTCTACCTCCGAGCTACACCCCCAGCCTGATTTTATTCTTTTATTTTGAAACAGGGTCTCACTAAGTTGCAGAGGGCCTCACAAATTGCTGAGGCTGGCCACGAACCTGCAATCCTCCTGTCACAGCCTCCCAAGTACTGGGATTACAAGCACATGTCACCATGCCCAGCTATAAGCCAATATTTTATAAAATATTTATGGAGTGTGTGCCTTGAGCCAGATTCTACTCTTGGCACCAGGATAATGAGACCAAGCCATTCAATGATACATTTCTCCCAATGCTTATTTCCAGCAACAGAACCAGGGATAGAGAAATGAAACAATACATGTGACTTCAAACAAAATATCAGACAAAAAATAAAATAGTGATAAGACTTTGAAGAGAGTGTGTATGGATGGAAATTGAGTGGTGAGTACGAACCAACCTGGTGAGATAGAGTATTCCAGACAGCAGCTTTGAGGCATGACGGAGCTTTGCTGCTCCAGAAGGACTGTGTGGCTGGAGAAGATAAGTGAAGAAGAGCAGGTTTTAGTGGCGAGAAGGTGTCTGGACAATCATGAGTGCAGCATCCAGTGGCTCATGTTTAGGGCCTTAACGATGGTCCCATGAATGCAATCGAAGAGAAACCACATGCAAGGAATCCCATTTGTCATCCTCAGCCTTTGTCTGAATGCTCACTCTTGATCCCATTAGGTTCCTTCAGTGACTGAGCTTCTTTTTCAAAATTTTGGAACTTTTATTAATATAATTCATATAATTATTGATTTTTTTGACTGGCTTAACATGTTGTCTGAATTAAGATTCTGATGTACCAGGTAGGAAAATGTTCTTCCCATCTAAACAGCAATGCACAGATCAGCTTCAAAATGCAAAACCAAGACACGGACTCTGAAGTCCTGTTTCTATCTCCAGACTATTAATTTAAAAAGGGTAACATTTCTGGGTGTGGCGGTACACGCTTTTAATCCTAGTACTTGGGAGGCTGAGACTGGAGGATTACAGGTTCTAGGACAGCCTTGGCAATTTAGTGAGGCTCTCGGCAACCTAGTGAGACCTTGTTTCCAAATAAAATTCATCTGTGGATGTAGCTTGGAGATAAAATGCCTCTGGGTTCAATTCCCAGTACTACAAAAAAAAAAAAAAAGGTAACATCAATAATGGAAGAATCGCCTATTTAGAAAGGGCATAACAAAGTCGTCTACTCTTGGAGCTTTATTAAATGATTTTATTCAGTGTGTGTGTGTGGGGGGGGATACTGGGAACTGAACCCAGGGACATTCTACCACTGAGCCCTATTTTATTTCAAAAGAAGGTTTCCCTAAGTTACCATGCACCATTCCTGAACCTGAAATCCTCCTGTCTCAGCCTCCCAAGTACTGGGATTACAAGAGAATGTTTACTGTTCCCAGATGGTTTTATTCTAAGAAAGAAAAAGAAAAAAAGAAAGGAAGGAAGGAAGGAAGGAAGGAAGGAAGGAAGCCCAGCTCTGCCTATAGAGTTTGTAAAAATTTCCTATTTAGTTAAATTAGATTGAATTTTTCAGAACAAAAGAGTTAAAAAGATTTGTAAAAAGATTAACTTGGATAGTTGAATAGATTCTCAACCTTAAATTTGGTCTATATGATTATTCAAAATCTGAGGAACTCCTATTGAAACATCTGCATTCTGTGGTTTGCCTAATTACAACCAGAAGATAAGTATTCTTCTCCTCATGATTTTTCTGTTAAAAATATTTCGGATCTTAAAACAGATGAATATTTTATATGTCTGATAAAAATGAAGGCTGATATATATTTTTAAAACAGGGGAAAGGGCAAGAACTAAATGGCATTTACCAATAAGAATGATCAAATCTTGAGCTGGGCATGGTGACATATGCTTGTCATCCCAGTACTTGGGAGACTGAGACAGGAGGATCACAGTTTTGTGGCCAGCCTCAGCAACTTAATGAGACCCTGTTTAAAAATAAAAAATAAAATTGGGCTGGGGTGTAGCTCAGAGATAGAATGCCCCTGTCTCCATCCCCAGTACCACAAAAAAGAAAAAAAAAAGATCAATTCTTTCTTAAAATTATTTTGTTTTGATTAACATGTATTAATTGTGCATATTAAGGGGGTTTAGTGTAGTATTTCCACACATGAATACAGTAGGCACTAATTAACTCCAAATCCCTTTAACCAATCCCCCACCTTCCCAACAGCCTCTAGTAATCACTATTCTATATTTAGGTCCACTTTCTTTTTTTTCAGTTACCACATATGTGAGAGAATATACACTACTTGTGTTTCTGTGTCTGGTTTATTTCACTTAATATGTCCTTTAGTTCATTTCTTTATTTTCTTTTTTTTTTGCGGTACTGGGAATTGAACCCAGCAGCATCCCACATCCGAGTTACACCCCCAGCCCTATTTTTTATTCTTTATTTTGAAATAGGGTCTCACTAAGTTGAGGAGGGCCTCACTAAGTTGCTGAGGCTGGCTGCAAACCTGCGATCCTGTCTCAGCCTCCCAAGTACTGGGATTACAAGTGTGTGCCACCTCGCCCGGCTCCTTTAGTTCATTTCTTGATGACAAATTCCATTCCAGTTCTGAGTTCAGAAAAGCCACGGCCTTGGTGCCAGGGACCTGAGTTGTAGACTCTGCGTTAAACTACACATTGTAACCTACAAAATTAAATTTGAACAAAATGATGTTTTATTACAGTATATTTATTTAGCATATTTTAAAATATCTCAATAATCCATGCTTTATTAATTCGAACTTATATAGCATATAGCAGAGATGTTTATTTTTGAGTCCTTACCATTTAACATATAATAGCTACTCAATAAATATGTTGGCGAATGTGTAAGTTAAGGTTGTAGTAAGTGAATGATGAATATATAAATGAAGAAAAGAGGAAAGAAAAATATGAAACATTTTATTTGCGGAGTTCTCATTTGATCATATAATTAGTAAGTAACTTTAAAGTATTAGTCTATGCATTGCCCATATTATTTCTAAGTGTGACATGTAAGATATTTTTATCTGAAGGTTTAATGATCTGATGAGATGAGTCATATGCATGAATAGCAGCCAGGAACAACATGACCACTGTGCCAAGCACTGTGCCTTTCCTGCCAGATCTTCCTCCCACGAGCTCTATGCCTGAAGAACTGTCGGGGACACCAGAGAGTTTCTCCGTCCTCGTGCCCTTAACAGGCCATGGAATCCCTAGCAGAAAAACAGAGTAGGGAGTAAGGTCAAAATGGATTCCATGGATTTCTTTTTTTGCATAGTCCATTGAAAATAAACTTCAAAAACTAAGTCCTACTTTGAAATTATCTTTTGCCTGGGACCTTAAATGATAAACTTCCCATACCCTCAAAACTTCTAATCATACTTCCCTCTTCTAACAGTCTCTTTATGTAATCCCTATATAGGAAATCTAACATAATCAAAATGCTATGTATAGATTTATGTGTTTGTTTGTTTGACTGTCTGTCTGTCTGTTTTGTGGTACTGGTAATTGGACCTAGGATCATTCTACCTCTCAGCTATACCTTTAGCCAGATTTTACTTTTTTAAATTTTGAAACAAAGTCTCAGTAAATTGCCAAGGCTGGTTTTGAACCTACAATCTTCCTGTCTAAGCCTCCTAAGTAATGGGATTACAACAAGCACCACCACACCCAACTAGATTTATGTATGTTAGGGCTTAGAATTCTAGTCCTAAAGTCAGAAAACCTGTTTGAATCTTTGTCTCATGAATTATCTCTTCTCTTACATGGATTAAATAATCACCATTTTACAGATGCAAAAATGGAGGATTAGACAAGTTAAAAGTACATTTTCACTCTTTTGTTAACTTTCATTTAATATTTTCTAAGTGCCAAGGATTTGGCTAAGACCTAAACCTTCTATGTGAGGTTGTTGGGAATACATATGATAAAATATGAATTTGTGCTTTTTCCATCTAATTCTAAAAAAGCCACTTTATCATTAAAATAGTAATAATAAGTAATTTATTTTATGAGATCATGTTTTGGTTAGCTCCTTAGCAGACAGAAGGTGGCATATTAAAAAGAGGTATTTGAAGAATTTAATGAAGGGTCAACTTATAAGGTGTAATAGCAAAGAATCTTGGGAATCAGCCAATGCAAATATGTAGCAGAGAAGTGAGAGAGACAGAGGCAAGTGAGCCCAGCTTGTGTAGTGTGTAGAGATAATCTCCCCGGGGCTCACAGCAGGAAGAAGAATAATGACAATAAATTTGAAGAGTGCATAGAGAATTATTAAAATACAAAAGGTCTGTGATCTTGGACATGAGAATCATGAAACTAATGGATGAGAAACTATGCTGAAGATGCAGACTCTTCCTAAAAGACTTCCTAGGAGCCTGTTACTAATTCTTCTTTTAGGGACTTAACACAGTTGGTGAACATTACTCTTCTTCTTCTCCTCCTCCTTCTGCTTCTTTAATTATGGGCTTAAAATTTTCCCCAGTCCAGATTTTGAGTCCAGATTGGGTAAAAGAAAATACTGTATGTAGGGGTGTGCCAGCTCACTGAGTTGCCTAACACTTTCCCCCCTCATCTTCCTACCTCAGTTTGCCTCTGCAGAACTGCCATTGTACTTCACTCTTGGGGAGCTGCTAGAGCACTTTGGGTTTCTGTTATCCAGCATTTTGATCCCTCAATTGAGCATCACTCTTAGTACTTTATTCTCCAATCTACACCAAATAAGAACATCACCATCTAAAGCTACCTGATAGATGTATTTGTTCTTGAAATAATTTCTTGCAATATAGTTGGAGTGAAATAGAAAGCCATTTACCACTGCCTTTACCCAAACTGTCTCCATAATCCAGATAAGACATTATAGGATTTTTCCAATTGATGAGTAGCACAGTAAACCCAATTTGTGCAGGGGCAATGACTCAAATTGGGTTTCACATGAGATTTAATGAGGGTCTTTAGATCCTCATTACCTGATTGCATAACACAACAATTAGATCAAAATCTCTTCAGAAAGCAACTCAGTATTTGTGACGTTCCCTAGGTGAGATCCATGCACATTCAAAGTGGAATGTACATTACACAACTGTGTAACGTGGGGCTTTCAATCCCAGCATTATTGATGTTAGAACAGGTACTTCTTTGTCCTATTCATTATATGATCTTTAGCAGCATCACTAACACTCCATGCTAAATGCCCAAAATACTCTCCATTCCTTATGATTAATGATAAATGTCTCCAGGCAATTCTGATATGTCCTCTTGGTGTGTGTGTGGGGGGGGGGGGGGACAGGGGCAATCAGTCCCAGTTGAGAACCAATGGTGTATATATATGTATATAAACAATTCAGCTATCTAAATCTTTCCACTGTGGGATTAGTTTTTATCCCATTGTTATAGTTTGGGTCTCAAATATCCCCAAAAGTTGATGTGCTGAAGTGTCCACAGTGCGGCAAGATTCAGAGGTGGGGCATGGCTGGACAAGGTGGGTCACTGGGGGCATGACCTTGGGGATTATATATGTCCACAGGCCAACTCCTCCCATTCTCTCTGCTTCCTGCTGCCATGCCCTGAGGCCCTGCCTCCATGGCACTGGTGACCTCTGAGCCAGGTATGGTGGTGCATGCCTGTAATCCCAGTTCTTGGGGAGGTTGAGGCAGGGGGATCACAGTTTTGAGGCCACCATAAGATAATTTCGTGAGACACTGTTTCAAAATAAAAATAAAATAGGGCTTGGGGTGTAGCTCAGAGATAGAGAACACCTGGGTAAATTTCCAGTATAAGAAAGAAAGTAGAATGAAAGAGAAAGAAAAGAAAGGAAGAAAGAAAAAACAAGTCTCTAAAACTGTGAGCTAAATAAATCTTTTTCCTTCTAAATTGTGCTTGTCAAGTATTTTGGTACAGTGGTAAAAATGCTGACTTAAACACCTATTGATTACTTTTCTCAACAATTTGAAAATCATCAGTAATTTTAGAATAAGGTTTATAAAGTATATAAAGTGCCTGATATGTCATAGCTAGTATAAAGTGACAGTTATTGCTTTGTTTTAAACTTTCAGTGATTAAGAAAAATCTCCATTATGAGTTTTGGATGATATTTTGAAATGTACATATTTTCCACCTTGGCAAAAAATGATAAAGAAAAAACTATTTCTAAAAGTAGGCAAGACTTTTAAAATGCAAAAACTTTGAAGTTACAGGGTAAATCAGAATAAACTGCAAGGCTACCCAGCTTAAGATACCATGGATATCACTGAAGAAGCATTCCGATGCCAACTTTATCAATTGCCAGGAATGTTGTAAGAGCAAAGCATGTCTTTGTAACCAGTGACTGTACACTTGTTGGTCAAACATGTAAATCACTGTTGTACAAAAGATAATTGTCATTATTTGAGTGTAAAACCTCTTACAAAGCAAACTAGGAGTGATCATTTCCCCAAAGTCCCTTGTTGAGTAAATGACTATAACTGTGACTTGAAGTTTGTCACTTAAGTAACTATAGGAAGTGTTATCTAAGCCACTTCTCAAGCAAAATGTACTAAACACATGCAGAAAACTAATGTACTTAGTAAATTTACCCACTTTATCATTTTTGCTCCTACGCTATAGACCATGCATATCATGTAGATCCGTGATTGCTAACTAAGGGGATTAATTTCACTTAAGATATAAGAAAATGAGAGTGAGTGCAACTTTAAAAATATATTCAACAGTAATCATTTTTCCCCTGATGTTGGCCCGAGACATCTCTCTCTCTCAGAAGGATCTACTGGATCTAGCATGCAATAGGTTTTCTATAAATAATATTCGTTCACCACATAGTTCTAAAGATATTTACAATTCTAACATTTCTCTACTTCCTACCAAGTGCCAAGAATCATGTTAAATATTGTGGATTCAATGATGGCGCTGTGAGTTGAGTGTAGGGGAAAGTTTCTGCCATTGTGAGTTTTATGACTATGAAGAAGACTGAAACATTAATCAAATAAGTATACAAATAAATGTGAAATTAAAGGTGTCTTTTAAAATAACATCTTTATTGAGATAAATGCATATAATAAGTATACTTTTAAAGTATATAGTTAAATGTTTTTTTTTTACTAAACTCTCAGAGTTGCATATTACTACTGTCTTATTTTAGGACATTTTTTGTGATCCATAAAGAAAACCATTAAAAAAGTGCCACAATAGTAGTCGTTATTCATTTGCCCCTCTTTTGGCCTCTAGCAAAAACTAATCTCTATTAAAAGTTTGCATTTTCTGGGCATTAAATATATATGAAATTATAAAGTATAGTCTTTTTGTCTGGTTCACTTTACATAATATGTTCAGAGTTCACCCAAGTTGAACCATGTATCTGAACATTATTGCTTATGTGGCTTATATCATGTCTTGTGGATAGACTATATTTATTGTTTCGGTGGCATATATTATGGGTGGATATTTTATTTGTTTTTTCTTTTGCTATTATGAATACTACTGATATGGACATTCGTGTAGAATTTTTATGTATATATGTTTCATCTTGAGTACATAACTAGGAGAAATACTGAGTTATATGGTAACTGTACATTTGACATTTTTAGCTTTCCAAAGTAAATGTACCATGGTAACTCTCTCCAGAAACATATGAGGTTTCAATCCTCTACATCCTCATCAATTCTTATAATTGCACTGTATATCTTGGTATGTCATTGTGGCTTTTAATTCTTCCTTCTAGTGAAAAATAATACTGACTATAACTTCATGTGTTTATTGGTTATTTAAAAATCTTCTTTAAAAAAAGCCTATTGAGGCGGAGACCGGAGGATCCGGGTTCGCAGCCAGCCTCAGCTCGTGCACACGCGCGCACTTGCAAGCGTTCTCTCTCTCTCTCTCTCCCTGTCTCTCTCTCTCTCTCCCTCTCTCTTCTCTCTCTCTCTCTCTGTACTTAGTGAGGCCCTCCACAACTTTGTGAGACCCGGTCTCAAAATAAAGTATAAAAAATAGGGCCGGGGGAGTAGCGCAGAGGACACCCCTGGTTCAATCCCTGGTACCGCAAAAAAAAAAAAGAGCCTATTGATATCTTTTTTATTTTTATAAAATCATTTATCATTTTATCATTGAGTTGCAAGTCTTTTACTTTTCTTAGAGTTTCCTGTGATAATATTTTTAAAAAATGTTTTTGAGGTACTGGGGATTGAACCCAGGGGCATTCTGTCTCTGGGCTACACCCCCTGCCTATTTTTTATTCTTTATTTTGAAACAGGGTCTCATTAAGTCGTAGGAGGGGCTGACTAAGTAGCTGAGGCTGGCCGCGAACCTGTTATCCTCCTGTCTTAGCCTCCCAAGTACTGGGACTATAAGCGTGCACCACCACGCCCAGCTAAATATTTTTTTAATTTTTGATGAATTGCAATATATTTATGATTTTTTTTATGATCATGTTTGGGTGGCATATATTATAAAACAATACATAATCCAAATTAAATTTAAAGCTATAATTTTTCCTCTAAGTGATTCTTTAGCTGCTTCTCATAAGTTTTTATATGGCTTATGCTGCACTAATTTCAAAATGATTTCTAATGTATCTTACTTTTTTTTACTCATTAATTATTTAGGAGTGTGTTGCTTAATTTGTACATATTTTAAAATTTTCCAAATTTCATTCTCATATTGCAAAATCCTTTGTGTGAAAAATATTCTTTATTTTTTCTCTCTTTAGTGAGGCCCTCTGCAACTTCGTGAGACCTGGTTTCAAAATAAAGTATAAACAATAGGGCCGGGGGTGTAGCGCGGAGGTAGAATGCCCCTGCGTTCAATCCCCAGTACCTCAAAAAAGAAAAAAAAAAAGAAAAATATTCTTTATTTTTACTGTATTTTATTTTTATTCTGTATTGTATTTTATTTTATTTTCCCCTCTTATAATTTTTTAAGATTTCTTACATTTTTATATACTTTTATTGGTGCATTGTAGTTTCACATCATAATTCAGAATGATAGTGACTTACATGCATACAGCATTTGGTGAGCTTCCTCTCGTCTCCTTCCCCACTCCCTCCCCTTCTCCATACATTAATATTCTCACATATGTACATAATGCCAATGGAAGTGTTTCCTTCATTGATTCTCTTTCTACCCTCTCCCCCAACCTTTCCCTATACCACCTCTCTTACTCCACTGAGGTTTCTCTTCTATTATCTAAAGTCCCTCTTGTATACCAATTACTCCTCAGTTTCCACATATGAGATAAAACATATGACCCTTCATTCTCTGTGACTGGCTAATCTCACTCAACATAATGTTCTCCAGGTCCATCCATTTTCCTGCAAATGACATAATTCTGTTCTGTATTGCTGAGTAGAATTCCATCCTGTGTATATTCCATAATTTCATAATCCATTCATATGTTGATGGACACCTAGGTTGGTTCCATAATTTGGCTATTGTGAATTGTGCTGCTATACCCATGGATATGCATATATCACTATAATATTCTGATTTCAGTCCCTTTGGAAAGATACCTAGGAGTGGTATAGCTGGATCATATGGTGGATCCATTCCAAGCTTTTTGAGGAATCTCCATGCTGATCTCCATAGCTGCTGCACTAATTTGCAATCAACCAACAGTGTAGGAAAGTTCCTATTTCCCCATATCCTTCACCAGCATTTATTGTTATTTGACTTCTTGATGATTGCCATTTTAATTGGGGTCAGATGAAATCTCAGTGTAGTTTTAATTTACATCTCCTTGTATTTCCTCTTTTGTGAGGTGTCTATTTAGTTCAATTGCCAAATTCTTGACTGCATTATTTTTAACAGTTAAATCTTTTAAGTATATTCTAGATATACTTATTCTAGATATTAGTCCTCTATCAGAGGTTCTCTCTTTAGATTCTTGTTTCCTTTGCTGAACAGAAATGTTTTTACTTTAATGCCAAACTGCTTTTTACTTCTTGCTTTAATTTCTTGAGTTTTGGGGATCTTATTGAAGAAGTTTCTATCTGTGCTTCTGTGTTGGAGTGTGGGACTTATGCCCCTTCTAGTAATTTCAAAGTCTGTGGTCTAATTTGCAGGTCTTTGATCCATCTTGAGTTGACTCTTGTGCAGGGTGAGAGGTTGAGGTTTAATTTCATTTTTCTAGGAATGAATAACCAGTTTTCCCAACACCGTTGGTGAAAAGGCTGTTTTTTATTCAATGTATGTTTTTGGCATCTTCGTTGAAAATCAATTGGCTAGTATATGGATTTGTTTCTGTATCTTCTATTCTGTTCCATTGGTCTATGCATCTGTTTTTATGCCAATGCCATGATGTTTTTATTACAATAGTTCTGTAGTATAATTTGAAGTTAAGAATTGTGTTGCCTCCTGCATGGTATTTATTGCTAAGAATTGCTTTTGATATTCTGGTTTGTTTGCTTTTCTGTGTGAAATTTCGGACTGATTTTTCTAGCTCTGTGAAAAATGATATTGGTATTTTAATAGGGATTGCATTGACTCTGTAGAACACTTTTGGGAGAATGGCCATTTTGGTAATATTTATTCTGCTTATACAAGAGCATGGGAGATCTTTCCATCTTCTAAGATATTCATTTTCTTTCTTTAGTGTTTTATAATTTTTATTTTAAAGGTCTTTGACCTCCTTGCTTAGATTTATTCCTAGTATTTTATTGTTTTCAAGATTATGGAGAATGGAATTGTTTTCTGGATTTCTTTTTCAGTGGAATCATGGTTGGCATGTAGAAAAGAAACTGATGGTTTTAGATTGATTTTTGTATCCTGCTACTTTGCTGAATTTGTAAATCAGCTCTAGAATTTTTTTCATTGATTTTTTTGGGTCTTCTAAGTTTAGGACCATGCCATCTCCAAAAAATCATTTCAGTTTTCTTTTGTATTCCTTTGATTTTCTTCTCTTGCCTTATCATTCTGGCCAGAGCCTTGAGCACTATATTAAAAAGGAGTGGGGATAGTGAGCATTGTTGTCTTTTTCCTGATTTGAATGGGATTCTCACAGTTTTTTCCTCATTCAATATGATAATAGCTTTGGGTTTATTATATATTGCATTTATGATGTTGAGGTAAGTTCCTTCTATTTTGATTTTCTGCAGTGCTTTTAACATGAATGGATGCTGGATTTTGTCAAATGCTTTTTCAGTATCTATTGAAATCATCATGGGATTTTCGTCCTTAGTTCTAGTTATGTGGTGAATGACATGTATTGGTTTGAGTATGTTTTCTAGTGATCCTCCAGATTTCCCAACTATCTATGGTGATGTCTCCCTTTTCCTTTCTCATTTTAGTAATTTGGGTCAATTCTTTCTCTTGGTTAGGTTGGATAATGGTTTATCATTTTAAAAGAACTAGCTTTTTCTGTTGTTAATCTTTTGTATTTTTGTTGTTGTTATTGTTCTCTATTTAATTGATTTCTGCCTGATTTTCATTATTTCCTGCCTTCTACTTGCTTTGGGCTTAGTGTGTTCCTATTTTTGAAGGTCTTGAGGTATATCATTAGGATGGTTATTTGATGATTTCTGGTTTTCTTTTGTGGGCACTCAGTGCTATAATTTTTCCTCTTAAATCTGCTTCCAAAATGTCCCATAGCTTTTGATATGTTGTGTGTCTATTTTCATTTAATATAGAATTTAAAAAAATTTACCCCTTATTTCCTCTATGATCTTGTTCTCATTCAAAAGTAGTTCATTCAATCTCCATATATTTATGTAATTCCTTTGGGTTTTCCTTTTGGGATGTCTACTTTAATTCTATTAGGATCTGAAAAGATCACAGAATGACATTACACTTTTTAATTTGCTGGTTCTTGCTTTGTGGAAAAGAATATGGTTTATTTTGGAAAAGCTTCTATGAGCAGCAGAGAAGAATGTGTATTCAGCTGTTGCTGGTTGGAAAATTCTGTATATGTCTATTATGACCATTGTTTATAGTGTTCTTTAGATTTGAAGAGTCTTTACTCATCTTTTGTCTGAAACTTCAATCTAGTGGTATGAGAACTGTGTTGAAGGCTACCAATATTATTGTGTTTGGGTGTTTCTGAGTCTTAATGTCCCAAAGAGTTTGTTTTATAAAAGTAAGTGTTATAGTTAGATATAGAATAACCCTTGAAGAGCTCATAAATTGATATTTGGAGTTGATATAATTCAGTCATGAGGGTTGTAATCCCAACAATGGGTAAATACATTGGAATAGATTTATTTGAGTGGCAGCCTAGGTCAGTAGGGTGTGGCTGGAGAAGGTGGATTCCTGGGGGTGTGGCCTTAGGGATTATATATTTCCTCCTCCCCTTGCTTTCTCTTTTGCTTCCAGCCTCCATGATATGAAGAGTGAAGCCCTGTGCTTTCTCTCTCAACTTCCAGCTGCCATGCCCTGAGAAATGCAGTCCTTGGCTTCACATGGACTGAACTCAAAATCTTCAAGGAAAACTGTGAGCAAATAAATCTTCCTTCCTCTAAATTACATGGTCAGTCTTTTATATTAGCGCTGTCAAAATGCTAATACAGTCGGAGTGCCTGTGTTTGGGGCATAAATGTTTATAATCATTATATCTTTGTGTTAGATTATTTATTTTTCAGTAAAAAAGACCCACTTTGTCTCTTTCTATTAAGTTTTGGCTTAACGTCAGATTTGTTGGATATTTTAGTTGCTATTCCTGTTTGTTTTTGGTCTCCATTTGAATGGAATATCTTTTGCCATCCTCTCACCTTTAGCCTATGAATATCATTGCCTGTGAGGTGAGTTCATGAGCTTCTTCCAAGCAGCATATAGTTGGATTATAATCTTTAATCCACATCACCAGTCTATGCCTTTTAATAGGGAAGTTTAGACCTTTGACATTCAATGTTATTATTGAGAGATGATTTCTGTTTCCTGTTATTTGAGTTTTATTTTCTGTTTGATAGAGTATTATTTCTCTTTCACTTAGTTGCTTATCTGGCAGAAGTTGTCCCTTCTCTAGTTCTGGCATTTATTTCTTTTCTTCTTCTATGTGTTTTATTTTTTTAAGTACTTTCTCTAGTGCTGGCCTAGTAGTCATGAATTCTTTTAGTTTCTGCTTGTCTTGGATGGTTTTTATTTCTCTGTCACTTTTGAAAGATATCTTTGCTGGATATAGCAGTCTGGGTTAAAAATTGTTTTCTTTCAGGACAGAGTAAATCATACCAGACCCTCCTGGTTTTCATGATTTTGGTTGAGATGTCTGGATGATTCTTATTGTTTTGTCCCTGAATGTCATCCGTCCTTTTGATCATGATGCATTTAGGATTCTCTCCTTAACCTCTATGTTTGTCATTTTGATTATTATGTGGCATATAGAAGTTCTTCTTTGATATTGTCTTATTGGGGTTCTGAATGTCTTGAGGTTGTCAATCTTGTTTTCTATTTTTGAGAAATTCTTTAATATCATTTCTCTGAAGAAGTTTCTAATGTCTTTGCTTGTGTTCTTCTTTGCTTGTGTTCTATACCTTCTCCAATGCCTATTATCCAAATGTTAGATCATTTCATATTATTCTATATATCTTGAATATTCTGATTGTGTTTTCATATTTCCTTCTTTCTAATCGTGATTGTGTGTTCAGTTTTGAGTGCGCTGTCTTCTAAGAGTGAGTCTTTATTCTACATATGGTCTAGTCTTACAAAGGTGGCTTTTATTGAGGGCGTTATTTCATATATTGTCCCCTTCATTTCACTCAGTGACTTGTTTTAGTTCTTAATTAGGGCTTCAATTTCTTTATTGATATATTCTCTCATAGTATGTATAACACTCTCATTTCCTTTCTTACATCTTATATCATATTGAAAAGTAAATTTCTGAATCCTCCTGGCATTTCTTTTTTCTTTTTTTTTTTTTTTTTTGCGGTACCGGGGATTGAACGCAGGGACATTCTACCTCTGCTCTACACCCCCGGCCCTATTTTTTATACTTTATTTTGAAACCAGGTCTCACAAAGTTGCGGAGGGCCTCACTAAGTAGAGAGAGAGAAAGAGAGAGAGAGAAAGGGAGCGAGAGAGAGAGAGACAGGGAGGGAGGGAGGGAGAGAGAACGCTCACGTGCGCATGCGCATGCGCGAGCTGAGGCTGGCCGCGAACCCGGATCCTCCGGTCTCCGCCTCCCAAAGTACTGGGATTACAAGCGTGCACTACCACGCCCAGCTCTCCTGGAATTTTCTACAGCTCTGTATTAGTGATCTCCATTGCTGTAGAGTTGTAGGAGTTTATTTTTTTATTCCTCATTGGTATTCATTCTCATGTTTTTAGTATTCTTAGAATTGTATCTCTGTTGTCCGGACATCCTTTACCTCTTTGTGTGGGATTTCTATGTCTGTTTTTTGTCCATTTATAATAAGTCCTATGCTATGGGGGATAGATATTTGCCTCAACTAATTTTTCTCATATAATCAGAATTTTGAGTTAGCACCCTAGAACTTCTTTAAAAGGATATAGTTCTTAGTCAGTTCCAGCTAGCAGAAGTCTCTGATTGTCTGCAAGACTCCATGATCTCTGGTCCTAAACTCAGCAAATACAGAGATTATAACATTCCTAGTCTGTTGCTGGCTGACTGAGATTTAATTCCTCAGGGACACCACTTCTACTCTTCTGGTTGCAAACAAATGAAATCCTATGGACTGCTGGCCTCTGGCATCCATGGTCGCTGGGTTCAAGCTCAGCAAAGCCAGCAATTATGATGTTCTGAGACTGTGCCCCAGTTGGCTGAGCTTTGATGACCCAAGGACACCACCACTGTTCTGTTGGTTACAATCACTTGAAACACTGTCAACCACAGGCCTCTGTGATCATCAGGCACAAATTCTGATGGCCAAGAGATTGTAGCATTCCCATTCCATTTTGTGGCTATCTGAGTCAAATCATCCCAGGGACATTGCTCATTCTTTGCTGGTTGCCATCATGTTCAACCCTGGTGGCCCTTGGCCTCACTGTTTGCAGGGCCCAAACTCTTCCAAGGGAGAGATTGTACCATTCTGAGCTTAGGGCATGGGTGATTGAGTTATTTAGCCCCAGGGACATTACTGCTGCTGTGGGCAACTGTAATCATGTGAGAGCTTGCTGGCAACTGGCCTGGGTACTCATGTCCACGTACCACCAGGTGAGAGTTTATAGACTTCTGGTCCTGCAGCACAGTTACCTGACTTATTTCAACCCATAGACATCACTGCTGATGATCCTGTGGTGATCGCTGGGGACCCCACAGGAATGGGGAGAACTGCTGACTCTAGGTCCCTCTGGATTGTGCCTAGGGACTATCTGCTAATTCATGTTTCTGCTGTGTCCAACTGTAGCCCCCACCCCCACCTCCACAGGGATGGTTTACAAACTCACATACCCCATGTGTTTGGTCATTGCTATGTGAGTCCTGCATCCATATAGGCTCCCGATGGGACATTTTCTAAACTCACAGTCTCGACAAGATCTTTGTAAGCCACTCAGATCTGTACGGGAAGGGTCTGCAGTTTATTGGTCCTGAGGAGATCAGCTGTAGTCACAGGAGTTAACTGGGCAGTTCATCTTGGTGATGTTACAATTCACAGTCTTGAGGTATTCAAGCATGGAGAGAAGAATGTGATTGCTTTTTTCATGTTGATTCTCTGTAGTCACTAGCTTGAAAGGAATTAGTCTCTTTTTTGCTTGAGTTGGTCTCTGAGAGCTGCTGGATTCTGGCAGGTACCAGCTCCAACACAAGCTTGCCAAGATGGCGCCTGCCTCCACTCTCTGCTCACCAGATGAGATGTGTGGAGCTCTTTTCAGTACTCTGCTCTCTATGCTGCTTCCAATTCCACCATATTTTAACTGTCTTTCTTCTACTGAGTTCTGTTTTTCTTCTCTTGCCAAGAAGTAATCTTCCTGCTGGTTGAATTCTGTGTTTAAGAGTAACTGCAACGTGCTCCCCTCCCCTGTTTGGTCATCTTAAATCCCCAAATTATTTTAAATGTATTTATTTATGATCTAATATATGGTTTATCCTAATGTTATAGTTAGATATAGAATGTCTCCTAAATAGTTCATGTATTAAGGTTCAGAGTTGATATAATTATGTCATTAGGCCTTTAATTTCATCAATAGATAAATCCATTATGATGGATTTACCAAGGCCTAGGTGGTAACCTAGGCCAGTGCAGTATGGTTGAGAAAGTGGGTCCATGGGGGTGTGGCCTTAGGCATTGTGTTTTTGTCTTTGAATCCACTTGCTTGCTTGCTCTCTTGCTTTCATCCTCTTTGTTTCTCTAGCTGCTGCCACAGGACCTGAGATTCACAGACTCAGCCTCATATGGACTGAACCCTGAGGTCTCTAAAAAACCATGAGCAAATAAATCTTCTTTCTTCTAAATTGTGTGGCAAAGTGTATTGGATTATAGCAGTGAGGATGTTGACCAAGTCACTTAGGCAATGTTCTTCATGCATTTGGAAAAGAAAATCTAATCCTATTGTTCTAATCTATGATATCTGTTTTCACTTTCTTCCTAGTTGTATACATTATTGAAAGATATCCAAAGTTATTTTGAATTGTTTCTATTTTTAAACATCAGTTTTTTTTGTGTATTTTGATACTCATTTCTTAAGTACATATATTTACAATTATAAGGTTGTCTTGATGAATTGATCCTCTTAACAAATAAATGTTCTACTTCATCGTGTGTGACTGTGTGTGTGTGTGTGTGTGTGTGTGTGTTGTACTGGGACTTGAACCCAGGGGCATTCTACCTCAAGCCCTATTTTATTTATTTTTTAAAATTTTGAAACAGGGTCTTACTAAGTTGTGGAGGGCCCAACTAAGTTCTGAAGCTGGTCATGAACCTGTTATCCTTCCTGTCTCTGCCTTCCAAGTACTGGGATTACAGGCATGTGCCACCATGACCCTCTCTCCTTCATCTTTAAAAACATTTATTTTATCCTAAAATTTATTTCACCTGATATTAATATAGTTACTCCATCTGTCTTTTGATTACTCTTTGCATGTTATATCTTTTTCATTATGTTACTATCAATCCATTTGCATATTTGAACCTAAATCATTAGTATACAGTTGGATTTTTTTCCCTATCTGTTTTTTCTCTGCTTTTGTTTGGATTATGTAGACCATTTATATTTATTGTAATACTGGTAGCTAGGATTTATGTCTTCCACTCCACTATTTGTTTTCTATATGTCTTATATGTATTTTATTCTTCTAGTTTGCCATTATTACCTTTATTTGTGTTATGTGTTTTGTAGTGGAATACATTAATTCCATTGTTGACTGTTTTAAAATTTTTCTTAGTAGTTTTCCTGATATGTAAAATCAATATGCTCAGTTAAAATTTTCTTTCAAAGAGCCGGGCGTGGTGGCGCACACTTGTAATCCCAGTACTTTGGGTGACGGAGACCGGAGGATCCGGGTTCGTGGCCAGCCTCAGCTCTTTTTTTTTTTTTTTTTTTTTTTTTTTTTTTTTTT
>PVJS01006450.1:16777-59932 GCA_004027185.1 Glis glis | reverse complement strand
AAAAAAAAAAAAAAAAACAAACCCACATAAAATGGGCTGGGGATGTTGCTCTGTGGTTGGGTGCTCCTGGATTTGATACCCAGTACTGAAAAAAAAGTGACTGGGAATATTATGAATATCATTTATGGAATTAAAAAAGCTACATAGGTTATTTAGTTCATAGTAAATGGGGAAAAGTGAAATTAACAAAATCCCCAATTAAGAATAATGAAATAATGTTATGGTTTGGATATGGAACGTCCCCAGAAAACTCATGTGTTGACAATGCAGCAAGGTTCAGAGACGGGGCATGGCTGGTAGAAGAGGGTCACTGGGGCAGGACCCTGAGGACTGTATCTGTCTTTTGCCCCCTCCTCTCGCTCTTCCTGCTTCCTGCTGCTATGAGTTGAGGAGCTTTCTTCTGCCATGGCCTGCTGCCATGATGCTTCTGCCTTGGAGCTGGCCCACAGTGGCCAGCTCTGAAACCATGAGCCCAAATAAACCTTTCTGTCTCTAAGTTGTTTTTGTCATGTATTTTGGTCAATTAACCTTCTAGTTGTTTAAATGTTTCTTAACAGTGATATTAAAGAATTCTTTATTATCTTAATTATTTATTTTGTTTTTATTGATGCAGAATCATTCTTTTCTCTCTGTCCTTTGGGAAAACCTATTATCCTGGTTGCAAAGAAAAAGTACTGGTATCTGCTCTAAATACTCTCAGGTCTAAACGTAGTAAGGAGGCACATTACTGTTTGTGGTTAAGGGACAGGAGGTGAATTCCTTTATCATCCATGGGGGATTGAGGTGTAAGTTTTAAAAATCCATGATATATCAAAAGAGTCCAGTGCATTTTCCCTGGTCAGCCTTGTGTTATAATTAGGATGTTGTGTATCATTTACATTTACATTTTCAATAAGTGGGACTGAATTTTAGAGAACTGGTACCATATATCAGAAGGTGCTTGAAGTTGTGATTCAGTAAAATGTCTGCATGTGGCATAATTACAAATATGGCTAGAACCAACTCCTGGTGACTTGAGAATATTATATCATGTTTTCCTGTAAATGTTGATGTCAGTGTGTTATGATGTCTGTAATTCACATTAAATACTTTTGCACAGATTGTATAACATTAAGAATGTGAGGTAGGTTAAGCCACATTTTAGGGGAAACAAGTTGTCCTAATCAGAAGTTCATGCTCCAGGAATATCCGGTTAGCAATTAATCAGAAAAGGCCATACTCCAGACAGTGCTACTAGGAATCTCTTTATATTTATTTTCAATCAACCCTAGAGGCTTTGCTGATTAGTATAATAGATGTTAGGAATGGGATTTAACAGTTGAAATTAATGACTTGTTAATTAGCATAATGGATTTTGGAAAGGGCTCTCTTTGGTGAAATTAGTATTATTCAAGAAATATGGATCAATTAAAATATGTTAGAGACAAGACACTCTTCACCCTTGCACAAAAAGTATAACAATCTAACAAGCCCTCTAGCCTGAACCTTTAGGGATGTCTCAGTACCTGGTCCTCTAGTACAGGTATTGACTGACTTTTCCTACAAGGGACCAGAGAGTTAATACTTTATTCTTTGCCAGCCAGATGGCCTCTCTTCCAGCTTCTCAACTCTGCCTTTGTTTCATGAAAGCAGCCACAGACAATACATAAAAGAGTGGACGTGGCTGTGTTCCAATTGAACTTTATTTACAAAACCAGGCAGGACTGGATTTGGCCCAAGGATGGAAATTTTGCCAGTTCCTAAAGATACTGTTTCATCTGTCCCAGGTAAATCTTTTAAGCCACATCAAATCACCTAAAATGGTGGAGTCTTGGGATGTCAATGAGCAGACTGAGCAGATTGTATGGATGAGTTTATGACTACTTGCTAATAAATGTTTGTATGTGTGATCAAATTTGGTCACAGACCTACTTCCATTATACATCCATAGCAGGGGATTAGATAACCTTCATACAGCTAAAAAATGATTGTGGTTACACTTATCTACAAACTTAATGGTTTTATATACAGAGTTGGCCTAGTCTATGACTTTGCACCGTGTGGTCAAGGTCAGGATGCTTCTCTTAGACAGTGGCCTCACTTCTGCAGTGGTTCATGATTGTGTTGCACATGGTACATACTTAGTGTCAATTTGTTGAATCAGTGAATGGATTGATTTTTTGGCAATTTAGTTTTAGATAGGCTGTTTTCTGGGGTCCTGATGTGCTTAGCATTTAATTGTCAGTATAAGCATGAGAAGTAGGTAGGCATAGGGATTAAAAATTGTGCAAATTTACAGTATTGATTTTAAAAATGTTAACTCATAAATTTATCATTTGATGATCAAAGTCCTGCTTCCATCAAGTTGCATGGAGTAGGAAAATGAAACAAAAAATATGAGCTTTGTACACAAATTATTTTCTGCATGCATTATTTAATTTAGTCAGTATGACTCAGAGATGAAATTTTAATTCTTGAAGTGAGCTAATATTCACTGTAGATATCCACTGGATATAATTGAGATAATAGATTGCTGACTGTAACTGGGAAGATGGGGATGACTCCCTCTATTTTTTTCTTGTTTAGCTTTTCTTCTCCCCACTTTCTTTCCTAGCTTCCTCCCATGACACCCAGAATTTTCTTGTCTTAATGTCTGTTTCATCATTTGCAAATTAAGCAGATTTTTATTAAGCAACACTCATGTGCATTGCATTGTGCTAGCTGGCCTGAAAGAATAAAGATAAAAAAGATGTCCTTGATCTTCAGGTCAGAAGGATGAAATGAGAGAAGCCTTTTTCCCTTGGGGAAAATCATGCAATGTTTCATTTGATCTGGACCTTCAAGGACAGGTAGGACTTTGATGGATGGTAACCACTTGCTGGTCGAGAGAACTGGATGAGAAGAGGCTTAGAGGTGGAAATTTTTGGGTGAGTATGCATAAAGGTAAATAACCTAAGGTCAGGCCTTGGGAGCCTGGGGGCTGGGAGGGAGGATGGTGAGGAAGTCTGGGGGTTCCATCACCACTGCTCTCTTTTAAAGGAGGGTATCATTGTACTAAAGCAAGTGCTTGGCAGGTGATCTAGCTTGAGTTTTGAAATTTATTGTTCAGTTCTGAGAGGACAAGAGCCAAAGTTATGCATGAAATCGAGTGTTACCTGGTGTCAAAAGAAAGCTGTGCCACTAAAACTGTGACCACTAAGGGCGGCCCCACCTCCAGAAATGAGGGACTCATTTGAGAAAGCTTGGAGAGAGAATGAGTAGGGATGCAGTTAGATCGCTGAGACTTGGTCTTTGTTCCCTGCCTTCTTCTTCTCCATTACAGAGACTGATGAGGGTGTAGCCAAATTTCTAGACAACATCTTTTACCTGCATAAGAATCATCTGGGATGGGGTGGTGGTGCATGCCTATAATCCCAGTAAGTACTTCTTAGGCTGAGACAGGAGAATCACAGGTTAGAGGACAGCCTCAGCAGCTTAGCAAGACTCTCAGCAACCTAGTGAGACCCTGTTTAAAAAAAAAAGAAAAGAAAAAGGATGGGGGTGTGGGGGTGTAGCTTGAAGGTAGACTGCTCCTGGGTTCAATGCCCAATATCCAAAAATAAAAAGCATCTGGGGTTCTTTTAAAAGTGCAGAATTCTTAGGTCCACTCCATCTGAATCAGTGGACTTTTTAGGTCCACTAGTGCGGAGTTTGAGTGTACACAACTTTGCAGTAATATTGGGGCAGGTCTATATTACATGAACCCAGCAGGCTCAAAACAAGAAAATGATCCAAGTGGGGCAAAGGCAGGCCCAGCACTAGGATCATTTGGCTCCCAGTCCTCTGCTTTTTCTAGCACACCACTGCTGCCTCAACAACAAGGAATGCTATCCTCAGAGCCAGCTGTAAATATTTGTAGATCACGGCATGTTCAGCCATTCTTTTGAATGAACACATTAGTAGCCTCTTATGGTTATTTCAAAGTCTTTCTGCATGTGTGAATGGACACTTGCCATTCAAAAGTTTTCAAGAGAGGAGTTGGCATATATACTAAGTATTATGTGGCTTCTGTTAAAATTACCTTGGGTTTTGGAAGATTTTGTTCATGTTCAAATCTCCTTTTCCTGAGGTGCTTATTCTGGATGGTCAGGTGATGAGCAGGAAGTTTAAAAAGAAAGGAAAAAAGAAAGAATAATATGTTTCAGGTTTGCTCCTTAATGATGTTCAAAAGAAGCTAGTGTAGGTGATTGAAGTGTGAACCTATGGGTAGGGTACTTTTTAATTTCCATTTAAAGTGGGGAGCAAGCCTGTGGGGAGCCCGCCTGACCTCATTTAGCTTGCAAAAGATTGGTATGTGCATAGCTAATAAAGAAAGTATCTTATATTTGTAAAGGGTTTCATACTTTGAAAGTTCTTTGACATACTTTATTATAGTTTTCATCCTCCCAATAGTCCCAGGAGGAGACCAGAATTATTATTTCCTCTTTGGGTTTATAGAAAATGAGACACAGAAAAATGCATCAATGTACCCAGAGTCACCTGCAAACCCACAATTACATCTTAGAAGTCACATCTGGTGCTGTTTCTGTTACAGCGCAAACAACCACGAGATATGGTGGGTGGAACGCTCCCTTTATGTCAAAATGAAATCACTATATTACTGGGTCTGACTACACTGGATTAATTTTATACTCAGGCAAAACACGTCTTCCCTCTGGATCGTAAAATACTTATTTTGTGTGATGCTGGGGATTGAACCCAGGGGCATTCAATCTCTGAGCTACACTCCTAGCCCTTTTTATTTTTTGTTTTGAAGCATGGTTACATGTCTGTAATCCCAGTAGTTGGAAGGCTGAGACAGGAGAATCACAGATTTGAGACCAGACTGAGCAAAGCAGCAAGACTCTCAGCAACCTAGCGAGACCCTGTTTCAAAAGAAATATAAAATAGGGCTGGGGATGTAGCTCAGAGGCAGAATGCCCCTGGGTTCAATCCCCAGCTTCAAAACAAAACTTCTTGCTAGGTTGCTGAGTGTCTTGCTACTTTGCTGAAGCTGGTCTCAAACCTGTGATCCTTGTGTCTCAGCCTTCCAACTACTGAGATTACAGGCATGCACCACCACACCTGCTTAAAATCCTCTTTTGAAAAATGAAGATGGAAAAAGAGCCTCACATTTCCTCCATGTCTTAAAACTGTATGCTTTTCTTCATCCCTCACTTTCAATGGGATGTTTCATCACATGCTTCCTCGGTGAAGCTCAAGTGCATTTTAATTTGCTTCCCGGAAATGGCGTGGGTATTTTGGGGTTTGTAAGCTTGTCTAAAACTCCTTAAGACTGTATTCCCTTATCTCAAAAACCAAGGGGGGAAGTTAACTCAACTAATAAGGTCCACCTTTTCTATTAATAATATGAGTAAAGTCTAGCTGTGCTAACAGTGTCATTAAAAATGCTTTCAAATTGTTTGGCAGAGATTCTTGTAGGGAAAAAAAGGAAAGATTAAAGGCAGAAAGAAGAAAACCAGAGTGTTCTGATGAGAGTTATAAAATGAAAAACATGTATTGGAAAAGAAAAGGCATCTATCTACAAGGTGAAGAAGCAGAATGTTAGAGTTAGGAGGCCGTGTGTGTGTGTGTGTGTGTGTGTGTGTGTGTGTGTGTGTTACTGGGGATTGAACACAGGGGCATTCTCCCTCTGAGCTATACCCCCAGCCCTTTTTATTTTGAAATGGGCTCTTGCTAAGTTGCTAAGGATCTCGCTATATTTCTGAGGCTGGCCTCGATCTTGTGATCTCCCTGTTTCAGCCTCCCAAGTCTTAGGAGGCCTTTAGAACCCCTGATTCCAGCCTCCTCACTTCATAGGCATGGACCCTATGTTTCGGGGAGGTAGAATAACTTCCTGAAAGTTATATAGCTGGCAACGGCAGTGCCAGGGCTGGAAAGCAGTCAGTTTTTGAAGGCTTATTATGCCTGGGGCTTTAAAAATGTCCCAGTGTTATGGGCTGAATTGTGTCCCTCTCCAGTCCTTCCTGCCACCTTGTTTACATGTTACTGTCCTAACCCTCAGTAGCTCAGATTGTGACTTTATTTGGAAATAGGGCCTTTTAGAGGTAATCAGGTTAAAGAGATGTCATTAGGTAGACTCTGATCCTATATGACTTCTTATGGAAAGGAGAAATCCAGACACAGACAAGTATACAGAAAGATCACCATGTGTGGGATCAGTCAGAACATGGTGTGTGTTAGGCTTCCTCGCCTCCTTCTGGTGAAGGTCACTGTTGTATGAAAAACAGCTAAGCCTGTCCTTGAGGATGCCATTTTGTCTTATGTAACTCTGTGTCCTGGCTAGCTGCCACTTTTGTTCTTATTTGATATATTAACTGGACAGAGACAGTCTAGTACACATATGTGCAGATGTCCCATACAGAAGTCTCTTACAAAACTCGCACGTACCCAGTCAGCTTCTTGTGTTCAGCTTGCTGCAGCTGAAATAAAGGCATGCCTGACACCCCACTCCACAGTCAACGCCTCTTTCTTTTTCAGATGGACCAGATCGAACCTGCAACTTTCCAGCTTTGGTCGGTTGCATAATACCATGTACACATGAAGGCGGCCACCTGGAAGCCAAGGAGAATGTCCTGGATCAGATTCTCCTCTCACAGCCCTCAGAAGGAACCAACCTGCCAACACCTTGATCCTAGACTTCCAGCCTCTAGAACTGTTGGACAATACATTCCCATTGTTAAATCTACCTAGGCTATGGAACTTTGCTGCATCAGTCCTAGCAAAGGATTATACCTGGCAATCTGATTCAGGAAGTATTGTTTTCCCTGTTTGATAGTTGAGTAGGCTGAATGGCTGTTAGGTGGAGAGTTGTGTTTGATTCAAGTCTTTGCTGTGCCATGCATGGCTCTGCTGGGTAGAAGAGCTACAAGTTAAATGGTCCTCCTCTCCTCCTCTTTTGCCCTGCACTACTTTGGTGTGAAACAGCTCACTGAAGGCTTCAGAGTATTTAGTGACCACTCAGTTTTCTTTATAGTTGAACCATGTAATTTTCTTCTTTCTTTTTAAAGAGAGGGTTTCTCCCCAAGTGTTTTCAGCTGTGAGAACTGGTGGGTCGCAGGTATAGGTAGATAAGCCCTTAGCTTTAGCAGTGGGAGAATTTAAACACTCCAGTGCATCAAGTGATTTGTTTCTCTTTGAACCCAAATACCTACAGCTGCAACTAGAAATTGTATCATCAGTCAAGTGTCAGGTCACAGTTGTGCAGAAGCTGAGATGCTGTGTTTCTTTTCAATACCAGGAAACCCACTGTGAATGGGTTAAATCATGAGGTTAGAAGGCCTGCAGAGTGATATTAAACAGCAGTGTTGAAAGCTGCTTAGTCTGAGAAGATGTGTGTCTGTACCTTGGTTGTTCCACTTCTTTAAAAGGAGTTCCAAAACCAGGTTTGTAAACTCCATGGTGGTTTGTAAAGTCTAATATCTGTTTTTCAAATCAAGGTAACTGTTTTGTAGAATCATGTTTTGTAGAAAAAACATATTTTAAATGCTCAACCTTGTTTTGGCCTTTAAGAATCTCCGAACTTCAGCTTCCTTAGCTTTGAAACATGGTCAAATCTGCCTTTTGGAATGTTGTGATGTGGAAATGAAATGTGTGTCAGGAACTTTTGGAAAGTGGAAAGCCATACACCAAAGTAAATAGTTTTTGCTGGGTGTGGTGGCACATGCCTATAATTCCAGCATTTAGGAGGCTGAGACAGGAGGGTTGCAGGTGTAAGGCCAGCGTGTGGTAACTTAGTGAAACCCTGTTTCAAAATAAAAAATAAAATAGTACTGGGTTGTAGCTCAGAGGTAGAATACCTTTGGATTCTATCTCTAGTTTCTCTCTCTCTCTCTCTCTCTCATACACACACACACACATACACAAAATAAAAATTTAAAAAAGTAAATAGTTTTTAATCAGACTACAAACTTACTGAGATAAACATTAATATAGCCTTAGAATTCCCTCATCAGAAGTTCTAGCCACAGCTCTTCCCTCCTGCTTCTGAGATCCAGAGCGTTTGTGTATGGCATAGCTTGACTCTTTGGGGAAAAAGTGCTGAGTGAATTCAAGGTCTTGAGGTTATTAACCGGGATGCTTCTCCTCTCACATCGACAAATGGCTTACAGCTACATCTAAAGGTTCCCACTCTATTTGTCTTGGGGTTTCTGGCTTTGTGGAATCAGGCATGTCTTGTTCTTGCCATAGTCCAAGGTTTGAATTAGAGAGTTGACAAGTAACTGTGCTGTGTCCATAGTGCCAAACCCAGACACATACCCCAGTCTCCCACTTCTCTCTCTTGAGGATGTCTTTTTCATCTTTCTGTCTTCTAACATGAATAGAGTTAAATGAATGAGACTTTAGAGCTACAGGAATATTTCTCTTAGCTCCATCTGAAATTATCTCCATTGAGGAGAATGTGGAAGTTGGAGGGGTTTGTTTGGCTGGAAGTTGGCAGGGGTGGAGTGGATGGTGATTCAATTTTGAAAGGATTTGGTTCTAGGTATAGACAGACATTCAAATACAATGAGTCATGAATAGCTCCTTAGTGACAACAGCAGCATATTTTAAAACTTAAGGGCCCATAATTTGGCTATTGTGAATTGTGCTGCTATAAACATGGATATGCACACACAAAACTGGTATCTACACACAGTGGAATTTTACTCAACCATAGAGAAAACAATTATGTAATTTTCAGGAAAATGGATGGAATTTGAGAATAATATGCTAAGTGAGATTAGCCAGTCTGAAAAAGCAAATAGTTATATGTTTTCTCTCATATGTGAAATTGGGAAACAAGGGTAACCTCAGAGAAGCAGATAATTCAATGGAGTGATGTAGGAGGTTTAGGGGAGGAAGGGGGATAAAGATGTAAAGAAGGTAATAGTTTGTATCAGTCAACATTCTCACTGTCATGATCCAAAAAACCTGATCACACAACTTAGAGGAAGAAAAATTTATTTGCTCACAGTTCTTGGAGATTTCAGAGTTTCAGTCCACATCAAGCCAGGTCTGCAGAGCTCAGGGCGTGGTGGTGCGAAGCAGAGAGAGGGAGAGAGCAAGGGCTCTGCGCTCACATCTCAGAGGTTGGAAGGAGAGCAAGGGCGTGCGAGAGCGCAAGTGCAGGGGAAGGAAAGACCTTCTGTAATTCCCAAGGTCATGCTCCAACCAAGCCCCACTTCCAATATTGCTACCTTGTTTCTGTGAGGGATAGGAGGACATCTAAATTCAAACTATTACACAGTTGAAATAACGCTGTGTACATATATTAAACTACCAATGCCAATCTCAAAGACATGTATGGGGAAGGTGAGGGAGGGGGTGGGACCTGGAGGGAAATGCTCCATGACTTGTGTGCATGTGTATTCCTATCACTGCGTGTAACGATGTGTAATTACAAGCCACCAATAAAAGTAAAAAAAATTTAAAAGAGTTAAGGGTCAAAAGAGGCATCAGAGGTTTGTTGTTATTTAGACTGTGTAGCAGGTTTCTACCTAGAACAAAGTGGCTGAATATAAAATTTGCCTTGAAGGAGCAACATCAAGGATAAGGTCATTTCTTTACAAATATTGAGAGGCTCATTTGTTATCGCGGTCCTGTGCTGTCCTGCCCCAGCCTTTCTTTCTGGCTCTGCATGGCCTTGTGGTTGCTGCTCTCCCATCTTTCCTTTCCTCCAATACCAGAGTCATTCGTGAAGATGCCAGTCCTGGTCCTAAGAGAGTGAGTCACTCAAGGGAAGCGCCATTTGTCCTTATGCTTCCCACCTTCCACCCTTTCCTCTCCACATAGATCATGACAACGTAGCACTCAGTGAGTGCTGGCTCAATTTAGCTCCTGCCTCTCTGCCTTCTGCTCTTTCTTTTCCCCAGAGTCTAACTTAGATTCACATAGCTTCGAGGCTCATATATTTGAATACATTTTTACAGTCACAACTGAACTACTCAATAAGCTTGCATGCCATTAGGAATAGTAAATAAACACACAATTCAGTGGTTTTCACACCCACAGTGGATTAAAGTTTTTCCCAGCTCCGTTTTGAAGCCTTATTGATCTGTCACAGGAAGCATAGGGCTAGTATCATAAATCCAATAGAATAGAGGGTCCTGCAAATAGATTCAGGGGCATGATCTTGAACAATGTGAACACTAGCACCATCATGGGGAAATTGGACTTGGGAGCTGAGCGTTGGGCTGTTTAGTGGGGACAGTGTCCTCTTCTGCTGTCTATGTTGGATGATATATTGGGTCAGTTGTAAAGCTTCTGTTCTGTGGATTTCTGTACCTTTCTCTTTACTTTTTGGGCATACTGGACTTATGAAAGATGATTTATTGGAAGGTGGAGTCTGGTTATCATTTAGAAATGATATAATTTAAATTGTTGGTTGCAAGAGATTTGTTTTATAGGAAGGTTCATAAAATTAAAACATTGGACTTGTGTGTATGTGGGGTGGGCATGGGGGAGGGATGTTAGGGATACATGCTAGGGAGGTCTCAGGAAAGGTTTAGAACTGGCTGGGCTGTTTCTATGTTCAAGAGTAAAAAAGAACAATTTACCCTTGTCTCCTAGAAGGGGTAGGTAGGAAACCTGCTTTCTGTACTTTTGGCTCTTTTTGGCAGGTCATAGCCGCATGCCGTGTCTGGTGGGTTACATCGTGGGCATTTACTTATGCTGCCTTGTGGAAAAGCTCCATTAGAGGCAGAGCTGTGCTGAAGCGGTAACTTTCCAGCTATGCGCATTCTTGCACAAAGCAGGGTACTATAGGTAGTCACTGTGTTCTGTCCATGTATGAATGAATGTAACATCGATGAACAGTATAACACTATGTAAGGTAGCAGTCAGAGAGTTTCTGACTACAGTTGAAGGAACATTTATTATAGATATAAAAAGCATTCATAAAGCAACATTTCCCAATCTGAGTTCCATAGAATACTACTCCTCCAATATGGGCAGTTGGAGCTCTGTGAGTTCATATGTTTGGGAAATGTGAACCATTCCCTCCTCCTAGAAATTTGTAATGCCAATTAATTTGTTAAAGGATCTGAGAAGTCTGAGAGTAAAGATGTCTATCTAACTTTGTTTAGCCCAGTATTTTCCAAACATAATTTAGTTTGGAATATTTTATTTGCATAATACCAATGAATATCTTGGGTAATGGTGTTTCTTTGTAACATACTCTGAAAGCATTACTGTAAAATACAAGCCTTTGGACTAACAGGGAGAGAATTATTTTAAATTGTACTGATTCTGGCAAAATTATTTGTTTCCCATCAAAACCTAGAGAAACCTACAAAGTGCTCTGTACTCAGTAGTGCACAGAAGGTGACTTTTGTAGTAGGTATTTTTGCAGACTGAGCACTGGGGCAGAAATGCATCTCAGGATTTCTGCAGTGGTACTGAATCTGTGTAGAAGCAAATAGAACAAGAACTAGTGTGAGTTGCATGATGTGTTCAGTTCAGTACAGACTGAACTCTGAGCAGCTGCATAAGTAGAATCTGAGGTTCTCTCTGTTCACTCAACAATTATTTATTAGATAGCTACTAGATTCCATCACCATGCTAATCCCTGAAGATGAAACTCTGTGTCTTTAGAGAAAAGAAACAGCCCCTACTTTCAAGGACTATTGAGGGAGACCTAAAAGGATACAGGCTGTGAAACTTCCCTGCGAGGCATGCCATGATCAGGAGGATGGGGTGTCGGGGGGCCACAAAGGAGAAGTGTGCAATCGAACATTGCTGGATAAGAACAAAGGTTGTTAAGAGGAAGTGCTAGCCAAGTTGAGGTGAGAAGGGTGAGGCACCATTGGGAAGAGTGTCCTGGGCAGAGGTAGTGGCCTGTGCATGGCCTGAGAGGAGAGCAAGTATGGCATATGGGAAAACTCTGGGGAGATGAGTGGGCCTGGAATGGCATGTTTTAGGTGCCAGAGTGGCTGGACAAAGGAGGTGCTGAGAAAGTTGTTTCTGGATCATGAAGGGCCCTGACTATCATGCTGAAGGACTAAAGGGTATCTTGTATCTCAGTGATTAGTGCAAAAGACTAGTACACAAAAGGTGAGCAGTCTGTTGGGGATCATCTTGGCATGTGGACAGCTAAGGAACAGGAACTGGACCAGTGGATGACTTAAAACCAGACAATAAAAGAAAAGAACGCCCTGGGTAAAAGTCTCTTCCCAAGTTCACCAGTCTGTGGATTTCACCAACACCCTGGTGAGGAGAGATCAGCAATTAGGTGAGAAGCATGCTGGGGTCATGTTATTTTACTTGATAGCTGGTTATATGTTATTTATTACAGAGTTTGCATTAATGTATTCTCAGCTAATCCTTGTTTGTCCAATTTTACAATATTTATTGAGCTTCTGGCAGTGCCAGATGCTGAGGATATAATACATGACACAACAATTACAGTCTGCCCTACAGTCTAGAGTGGGAGACTGACATTGCTCAACTAATCATACTAATAAGCACAAAATTACAACTGTGATAAGTGGCACGAAGGAGAAGTACATGGTGTTGGGAGAGCACAGTCTGGAGGGTCAGGAAAGGCTTACTTGGCAAGGTGGGCTTTGGGCCAACAGTTGAAGAATGAACAGGAGTTAACCAGGCATGGGGCAGGGGAGAGCAAATAACACACGTAGCAGGTGGCAACATGGTGCATTTAAAGAGTTGAAAGGAGCTGGTGTGGCTTGAGTCCATGGAGACTGGGGAGTTAAGAGTCCAGACTACACAGCTGTGTAGATGTGTTAATGAATTTACTCTTGTTCTAAGAACACTGAGAAACAAATGGAAAGTTTTAAGTAACAGGTAACCTCACCAGATTTGTGTTTTGACAAGATTATGCTAGGAAAATTGTGGGAAATATATTGGAGAGTGCAAGTGCAAGTGCACACGGGCATGTAGACTTGGCTATCATGGGACTCTGCACTGAAGATGGTGGTGTCTTGCACCAGGGTGGTAGCAGCAGTAGAGATGGACAGAAATAAAAAAAATTCAAGAGCCATTTAGGAAGTAAGCTTTACAGACATGTGATGCATTGTGAAGGAACACTAGGAGCCAGATGTGGTCTCCTAGACTATGTGCAGTAGTCCCCAGTACTTACATAGCACTTTAGTGAGAATACTGGATCAGATTTCAGGGGAAGGGTCATGCAATCAGTTTTGGTCATGTGGCTATGAAGTTGAATGGAGGAGTCCAGCTTGAGATATAATTTGGGAGAACTGATGTTTAGGGAGTGATTGATGCCATGGTGTACATGAGGAATCAGGGAGACCGAGATTGAGCTATGGAAAGCCTTCAGGTGATCCAGGCCAAGGAGGGTGAACCTTCTGAAGATTCTGTAAGAGACCACCCATAAATTAGAAGAATCAACAATGTGAGGTGTGAAAAGCAAAGAAAGAGATTATTTCAAGAGGAAAGACACCATCACCCGTGGTTGTCATGGAAACATCAAGTAACATGAGGAATAAGATGAAAATTGGATTTAGTAACACAAATGTGATCACTGGCTTTCCCTTCTAGCAATTAAGATAGATGTCTGAATGGAATGCCTTTTATAAAGTTGGCAGTAGGGACTCCTTCAGGAATGTAATGCAGAAGCAAACAAACTGCATAGATTCAGTAGCTGTGTGTATTCATAGGCCTGATGCTCAGAGTGAGAGACTAGGGAATTATTATCCCTCATACAATGGTACGGAAATAGGGCCTTCCCGTGGGCCATATGTTACAAACATGCACATGCACACTCAGAATGTATGTATTTCAAGTACCCAGAGAGTAGGGTCTTATGTATATTTCATCATTGCATATTGGGTATTTGATAAACAGTTGCTAAATTAGTATGCTTAAAAGTCTCTTGAAATACATTTAAAAATGCTGAAAATGCTTCACTGAAATTTTCATTTTGGAATGAAATAGAAGAATTATAAGACCTTATGTTATTAAAAACAGCCCTCTATTTTTATATTTACCTTACAGAGAACCTTAAAAAAAGTAAAAATGCCCATTTGTTCCCCAGAAGGCCACAGCTAATTAACTTGGGTAGATATTGAATGCCTTCAAAATTCCTGCTAAGGTTGAACTCCTTGAATGTAATTTATTTTTTGTTTATCCTCTTGGGCAATGAGAGTAAGCATTTGTCTCAAAATTATATTATCCCCACTTTATTGAACCACTCTACAAAAACCGAAGCATGATTTACAGTTATGTTTCATAACATCCAGTATTAATATAAGATGAGTAAAAGTTTTGCAAGTTCTTCAAAGACTAGCCTCTACATTTTTGGAGAAGAAAGGATATTATGGATTGCAATTTATGAAGTGGATGGGTTAAATTCAGTTCTCAATCACCAGTGCTGTATATTGGCTTATATTTTTGCCATTTGATGAGGATAATTGTGTAAAAATGTTGATTACTTCATGCCTATTTAAAGGCTATTGTAATCTTATGTGGCTATTGGTAGGTTGGGTAGCTTTTGCAGAATGCCATGAAATTTCAGAAGAAGAATCTATATTGTCTCATTCTCTTGGGCAATGTGTTCTCACACAGTGGTCTTGGGACCAGCATCAGCAGCACCTGGGAATTTTTGAGGATGTAAATTTTGTAACTCTACCTAGACCTACAGAATCACAAACTCTTGGTTAAGGCTGAGCAATCTCTGTTTTCTTAAAAAATACTTTTATTGGTGCATTGTAATTATACATCTTAGTGAGGTTCAAAGTCATACAAACAAGCATGCACACAGGTCTTGGTGAGTTTCCCTTCAAGTCCCAGCCTGCTACCCCCCCACACACATGATAGCAAGATTGGTAGAGATACCTTCATTATGGGCACAGCATAATTACTGTTTCATTAGTTCTTCCTTTTCCCCTCCCTATTTCTCTCCTCTATCCCCTTCCACTATTCTACTGGTCACTCACAATCTCTGTTTTTTTTTCAGAATCATCAATTTTATTAAAGATTCATAAGAAACAGAAATTTATTAAGAAGCATCTCAGGGCAGGGAAAGTTTCCAAGGAAAAAGTCTCAGGTTTCTCCAGGAGGCTCCAGATGGCCTTGTGACTGCAATCCCCGTGGAGGAGCCCCAGGCAGTTTGCAGGTCCCTCCTGCAGCTGTCTGAGTCCACTTTTGGGCTGTCTGATGTCAGGGTCCAGGGAGCTGGTATCGTCCCTTTTAGTGGTCTGCTTTCACTGGAAACATTTTGATGTTAAATAATCCTTGGTGCCTCTGGAGCTACTTGGTTGGATCCAGGGCAAATCTTTGGGGCCAGCATGCAGCAGCATGTTCTTATAATATGGACCACAGTGAGCCAGTGCCCTCCGCACAAGTGCTCCATCACCAGGAAGACCTAGTCAGTGGTGTCTGCAATCTGAAACAGCCGGACCGCCTTTGAGTGCTCCACAATCTTCATTCTAATGAGGGGAAGTCCTTAGGGACTCCTGTCTTTAGGACCTTGACAGCCACCTCAGTCCCGGTGAGGATATGGCAGGCCGGTTTGACCTGGACAAAGATGCCCTCGCTGATGTCCCTCAGGATCTCATAACGGCCCTTGAGGGCATCCTCACAGGGAGAGCTGGCCAAGTGGCCTGGCATGGCCTCACCACTCTCTCTTAGTACTATCTATCGAAAGCCACAACAGCAACTAATGATGCTAGCTACAAAACAAAACAACAAACTAACAAACAAAAGTACAACAAAATAACAAACCCGAACAAATAACACACACACACAAAACAACAAAGCCAAAAGCCTAAACCAATAAATCAGATCCAAAGCCATCACATCACCAAATGAGCTGAGTCCGACAGGTCACTACCAAGAGTTCCCTGTACTTATGGACAAAACCCAGCAGTGGCAAGGGCCTTATATAGCCCGGGCGTTAGCCTCCCTCACAATGGCTCCTTGTGGGTCACAGCTGAGTGTGGCCAACTATGGCTGTCTCAATTTTTGGCCTCTAGGATCTTTCCCACTTTAATAAGAATAAAGACTCCAGAAGCTTTTTGATTCTGTGGGTTATGGAGACTGATGTTTACTTGTTTAAATGTTAAAATTTGTAGAATGCGTTAATGACCTTTTCACATCGAGTCTGAAAATCTGTAATTTTTGGCTTTTTAAAATACTTTTATTGGTGCATTATAGCCTCACATCATAATGTAGTTCATAGTGATAGTGACATATATGCACACAGCACTTGGTGGACTTTACTCCGGCTCCCTCCCCACTTCCACCTTCCCCCTTCCCCATATAGCATATTGAGATCTAGATTGGTATTCTCACATTTGTACATAATGTCAATGGAAATGATTCCTTCATTTATCCTCCCTCTCTCCCCTTCTCCCCCTAGGCCACCCCCCTGGCTCCACTGGAGTTTCTCCTCCATTGTCTGAAGTCTCTCTGGTATCCCAATTACTCTCTAGCTTTAGCATATGAGAGAAAACATGTGACCTTTCACTTTCTGTGACTGGCTAATCTCACTTAACAATATTCTCTAGGTCCATCCATTTTCCTGCAAATGACATAATTTTGTTCTTTTTTATTGCTGAGTAGAATTCCATTGTGTATATATCCCATAAGTTTGTAATCCATTCATGTGTTGATGGATACCTAGGTTGGTTCCATAATTTGGCTATTGTGAATTGTGCTGCTATGAACATGGATTTGTATAAATTACTATAATACTCTGATGTCATTCCCTTTGGAAAGATACCAAGGAGTGATAATAGCTGGTTCATATGGTGGATCCATTCCCAGTTTTCTGAGGAATCTCCACACTGATCTCCATAGTGGCTTTACTAATTTGCAATCCCACCAACAGTGTGGAAGAGTTCTTATTTCCCCACACCCTGGCCAGCATTTATTGTTGATTTTTTTCACATATTTATTGGCCATTTATATCTCTTCTTTTGTGAAACATCTATTTAGTTCAATTGCCCATTTCTTGTTTGGGTTATTTGTTAGATCCATCTTTTTTTAGGGGGGGTTGCAATAATTATTTTTGAAAAACAAATAATTTTTATTCTTGAATATATATTTCTGAAATTTATTGTATACATTAGAGTTAGCAATTGGTTTATTTAAGTAGAAGTTTAAGGTAAAAGTAAGTACAAAAGAGTAAAAATTGGTAACTTGATGACAAAGGTACATTACCGCAGTAGTCAAATTTGATTTTGAAGTAGACTGGGAGCTCATAGAGGATAATCCTGGTGTTGTAAGTAGTGCCAGTATCTAACTAATAAAGCATCTGACATCTGGCCCAAAGAGGTTACTAAAAACATATTTGCTGAATTGAATTGAATGGAGTATGAATATTGATTGCTTTTAACTTCCTAAAGTGAAGAAAAAATAAATTATATTTCTTTCCACGTGAGATGTTGTCTTGAAAATCTTGTTTGGTATAATTTTTATTTGTCCTCTTATATTACACTTTCTCTTTAAAGTTTTCTTCCCATAGAGATACCCTTTATGGCAATTGATATCTATATTCTTTTTGTGCATGTGTGTGTGTGGTATTCATGTTTTTATCTATTACATGCTACTGTCATTGTTGGTCACCATCAACAAGGGGGCTTTACCATTGGATATTTCTGTCAATTTATGTTCTGGAAGCCCTGAGTTCCAGATTTCTTTCCCTAACAATGGATGACTTGGAGCTTTTGATGTGACAATTCCATATATCCAGGTAAAAAAGTATTAGCAGTACTTTGAAAACATTAAAGAATCAAAAGAGGATGAACTTGAACATGAAGAACATGTTATTGGAAACTGGAGGAGAGGGGAATCCTTGCTAAATAGTGGTAAAAGCTTAGCAGAGTTGTAGCTTGCAGTTATGTGGAAAACAGAATTTGTAAGTAATGAACTTGTACATAGCAGAGGAGCTTTCCAAGCAAAGTGTGGAAGATGTAGACTGGTTTCCTTCTTCTCTGATCCTCTTCTCTCTTCACTCCCCACTTCCCCCACCTGCTTCTATCTTAGTCTGTTCAAGATGCTATAACAGAATATCATAGTCTGGGTGGCTAATAAGCAAACAAAATGTATTTCTCACAGCTCTGGAGGCTGCAAAGTCCAAGACCAAGTTTTTGGAAGATTTGTTGTCTGTCAACAGCCTGGTTTTTGGCTCATAGATGGTTGCCTTTTTGTTGGGACTTCACATGGAGGGGCAAGGGACCTCTCTAGGGCACTCATCTTATTCAAGAAGGATCCACCCTTATGATTGAATCACCCCCAAAGCCTGACCTACAAATACTCACCTTGGGGTATTAAGTCTATAGCATCTCACTTCTCCCCTCCTTTTTATCTCATATATTCTCTGCCCTGACATTCCACTCTAGGTTTGGATATGTACACACACACACACATACACACACACACATAATTTCCTTTTTTACAAGCAATTTAAAGTTCCAAGTATTTATTTTTACTTCTATTTATGCTGTTGGTTTGTATTATAAACACTTTTATTTATTATCCTTGTTAACTTTATATTTTTGTAGGAGATGGAGAGATTCACACATAGGTGTCTACATTATCTTATGACAAGGTTTCTCAACCTTGGGATTCTGGTTATTTTAGGCTAGATAATTCTTTGTTGTGGGGGACGGCCCCATGTATTGTAGGGTGTTTAGCACTATCCCTGGCCTCTACTCACTAGATGATAGCAGATATTCCCTCTGAGTTGTGACAACCAAGAATGTCTGTTGCTAAATGTCCCCTAGGAGGACATTCCGCACCCTCATTGGGCACCACTGTTTTTAAGGAACTCTTTCCATCTCTTTTTGATCTATTTATGTACTTTCTTGGGAATTTTCTAAATTTTATATTTCATTTCTATAATCATAATTTTGTGGGTTTTGTTCTCAGAGAGTTCCTTTTAAAAAAGTAAAATAGCCAGGAGTGGTGGTGCACACTTGTAATCTCAGTACTTGGGAGGCGGAGACCGGAGGATTCTGGGTTCACAGTCAGCCTCAGCTACTTACTGAGGTCCTCCGCAACTTCGTGAGACCCGGTTTCAAAAATAAAGTATAAAAAATAGGGCTGGGGGTGTAGCTTGGAGGTAGAATACCCCTGGGTTCAATCCCTGGTACCACAGAAAAAAAAGAAAAAGTAAAATAGCAATTTTTTATTTTTCCATGAATGAGATATTTTTTCTTTTTCCTTTAAAAACATTACTTACTGTTATTTATTTTTTTTGATTTTTGCTTCTATTAACTTTGCTTCTTCTAAGTTCTTTTATCCCACTGGTTTGTTTTGTTCTTTGTCTTCATGTTCAGTAAGTTTTTCTAATGCACGATCAGCTTTGGTTAACAATTCATATTTAACTAATATGACAATATTCAATATAACCATGTCAATATTCTACAATACTGATCGTAACTACTTTCTATATGCACATAGCATATTTGGTGGTCTTCTGTGTAGGCTAAATTGATAGTGACCCACCATTTGTTTGGGGAATTCCTGATGTTGGTGACTATGGGTATTTTCTGTTGAGTTGATATGTTTCACCAGTGAGGAAGCCTTCTGTTTTCTGTTTTCTGCTTGTAGTAAGCATTTTGGGAGGGAATCAAGGGAAGGGGACAAAGGGTGGGGGTGTTGGGAGTGTAGTCTTACCTTTCAATGTCTGAAATTTCCTCTTATGTCCTTGTCTTTTCAGCAAAGCACTTCCCAAGCTTTGGCAGGTTCATGTGACACTAAGTCCTTCATGGTTTAATCTCTTTGGATGGTAAACTTGCAGTCTTCTGCTGGGGTATAGAGGGCGATCTGGGGCTTAGTTGCTCCTGTTAAAGACTTTGACCTGCTTCTCTTACTTTCAGTCCTACTCCTTAATCTTCTTTTAAGGACACCTGATGCCTGCAGTTCCTGAGCATTTGCCTTCTGCTACTTGATACATGTCCCCAGACTGTACTTAGCTTCAGCATTCTCTGGACTTCTCAAATGACTCTTCTCCATTTGTCTTCTGGCTCCTAAAACTGTTGTTTTAATGATAGAGTCTTGAGATAAATGCAAATGCAGTTGTCCATGGCTATCCTCAGATTATGGATCCAGAACTCCCTGCATATATGAGAATCCTTGGATGCTCAATTCCCTTACATAAAGGGTGTTGTACTTACATATCACCTACATACTGCTTCCCATATACTTTAAATCATCTTTAGATTACCTAACACAATGAATATAAGTCCTATGCAGATAATTGTTATACTCTATTGCTTAGGGAATAATGGCAAGAAAAAAGGTCTGTAGGTACAGATGCAATTTTTTTCCTGGATATTTTCAACCAATGGATATGGAACATGAGTATACAGAGGTATACTCATGTTCAGAAGTATTTTGTGCAAATAAATGAATATATCCAGTCCCTGTGTTAAACGGGACTCCAACATAATCTTTATCATAGCCTGTTGGTTCTCCAAGTGTCCTTAAATCAACACCATCAGCTTCACTTAATAATGCAAATTATTAAGAAATGCAAATTAGTAAACTTCAACCCAGACCTTAAAACAGAAAGTCTGGGGCTGGGGCCCAGAAATTTGGTATTACTGGCCTTCTAGATGATTCTGAGGAACACTAAAGTTTGAGATACATGATTATAGGAGGAAATTAGATGTTTCTAAAAACCATGACATCTGTCTAAATCATCTATTACAAGATCTAATGTTCTTCCAATTTTTTTCTTTTTTCTCTATTTCAGGGAAGCAATTTAGTGTTTCAGACTTTTAGCTCCCATGAGCTCATTTCTAAGACATCTGAGAACTGAAAGGGAATTTTAATTTAAAATACAATATTTAACTTTGTACATTTACTATTTATTTTTGTAATATCTGCATATGTTTTAAAACAAAATTTCAGTATTTCCTAAAAAGGCTGCTTTTATTTCTAGAATAATTATTATTTCCCTGGTTTTCTTTTATATTCTATTTAACTATGTCTCACCTTAACTTGAACTTAAGTGCATTTAAATGATTCATGTTTCAATTTTTTTGAAAAATTTGTATATTTACTTCCTTAATACATGATAGAACTCTAAAATTACTTACTTACTCCTGTTTCCTCTCAGCTAAATCTCCAAATATCAATGTCTTCAGCTTTTCCTTCTTCATTTTTAACTACCTAATGCAAATAAACAGATCCAAGATGGCAACTAAGGGAGATACCACGTTACCATCTCTCTGAGTCTTGGACCTCAATCACTGTGAAAACAACTGCCCAACAGGAGAAGAAAAGCAACAAAAACTTGAACTAAACAATGAAAAATTTGAAACACAACAAAATCAAAGCCAGAAGACAAAACAGAGGAAAGTAAAAAGCTCCAAGTGCCTTACATAGGGAACAGCAGCAGCACCATGTTGGCTGGACCATTCCGGCCGCTATGCCATTACAGCTTCTGCACGCCGCCAGCAGAGAAGCCAGAGACCTGTTGTAAGTTCAACTGTAGATCAGCAGAGACGAAAGCAGGCAGCAGCTTGCTCCACACTCAAAAGAGACCAAACAGTGGCGGCTACAGTGGCTGCAGTGGTGCCACCTTGGCAGGACCTTACCGGCAGCTACCAGCATTGTCACTTCCACACAAGACCAACGGAGACGCCAGTGACCTGTTGTGAATCCAGCAACTGCAGAATAGCAGCAGTGAAGGCAAGCAGCAACTCACTTCATGTGTGACACAGACCCGAACTATTGTGTCAGCAGAAGCAACAGTGGTGCCATCTTGGTCAGACCACGCCGGTGGCTACTGGCATTGCAGCTTCTGCAGGCCACCAACAAAGAATCCAGGGACCTGTTGCAAAACCAGCACTGCAGAACATGAGCGACAAAAGCAAGCAGCAGTTCGATCAATGCTCGGCAGAGTGCCCAGTGCCCGGAGGCCTGACCAAACCTGTGGCAGTGGCTGAGCCCACACCCTCCCTGACAGATTAAGAGCAGTGCTCAATGAGACCGTAAGTCAACGACCCGCCCCAGGGGGAGACCACCCAGCACAGCCATAGGGACTCGCGGGGTCTGAGACTGCGGATTACCCCGGCAGAAGTGGGAGTGGGGTCTTCTGTGGGACACGGTAGATGCGAGGATAAGCAGACAGTGCCTGACAACATTTGGGTAGGACAGACTTGCAGCCTGCGGGTCACAGCACCCTTATATAGTCCCCAGGGATTGCCACAGGACATATAGTTGTGGTACCAGTGGAAATATTGGACCAAACCAGCCCTCTCTGGGGAAAACATGGAGTTCCGTGTTTGGACAGAAATGGGTCAAAGCGACATCCACTGCTTCTGTAGGCAAAGAGAGACACAAGCTTGGGGCCCCCTGTTGATGACACCTGCCATAGGTGTAGACAGAGAGAGACAGGAACAGCCCAAGTGGAGGACGTGGAGACCCACGCTTGCAGTGAGAGGGGCAAGAGCGGCACTGGTCGCCTGCACAGGTAGTGAGAGGCATCAGGCAAGGGTCCCAGTCACTGAAGGAGATCAAGAATTGGGCCTGCAAATGGACATTATACCGAGCAATTGAGAATAACCATTCAGTAAAGGCAATTCACCTTTAAGGCTCACCTAGTAGCAACTATCGACCTTCAGAATAAGAAACCTTTAAAGGGAGAGAGATTAAACATAGGAAACCTACAGATTGAGAGAGAAAGAGAGCTACCAAAAGCAACATAAGAAAGCTGAAATCATGAAAAGGAAGAATACCAAAGAAACAATGAGCTCCCATAGCCCCACAACAACAGAACCAGCCAACACAGAAGTACAAAGATTGCCAGAAGGACAATTCAGAAGTTTAATAGTAGAAATGATACAGGATTTCTGAAAAGAAAGTAATGAAGGATCAAATAAACAAAGAATCTGACACCCTGAACAGGAATCAAATAATTGAAATGAAGGCATCAATACAGACCATCAACAATAGACTAGACCACATGGAAAACTGAATCTTTCTCTTAGAAGATGACCTCTCCAAAAATGAACACATTAAGAATAATAGGTATAGAAGAGGGAATAGAAGCTGAAACCAAAGGAATCAATAATCTATTCAGAGAAGTAATGTTAGAAAATTTTCCAAACATAGAAACAGAGGTCGACACACAGGTACAGGAAACATATAGTACCCCTAATAGACAAGATCAGAGAAGAGGTTCACCATGCCACATAATAATCAAATGACTAATATAGAAGCCAAGGAGAGAATCGTCAAGGCAGTGAGAGTAAAAGACCAGGTAACATTCAGAGGCAAACCAATAAGAATCACTCTTGACCTTCCAAACCAAGTCACAAAAACCAGGAGGGCCTAGAGTGACATACTCCAAACTCTGAAAGAAAAAAACTTCCAGCCAAGATTTATCTACCCAGCAAAGATATCAATCAAATTTGATGGGGAAATAAAAAGCTTCCATGACAAACAGAAGCTGAAAGACTTTATGTCTTCCAAACCAGCACTAGAGAAAATACTCAGAGATTAATTACAAAGAAGAAATAATAAGGAAATAAACAAACAACTAGGCAAAGAACAAACACTACCTCAAACATAAATTAAAATGCAAAATGTTAGGAATTAAAACTCATCTTTCAATAATCATGCTGAATATAAATGGCCTCAACTCCCCAATCAAAAGACATAAGGTGGCAAAATGAATTAAAAATCACAACCCATCTATCGGCTGCCTGCGAGAAACACACATTTATAAGTAAAGATACGCACAAACTAAAGGTGAAGGGATAGAGCAAGGTAGTCAATGCTAACAGAACTCGAAAACAAGCAGGAGTAGCAATTATGATATCAGAGAAATTAGACTTCAAACCTAAACTTATCAGAAGAGACAAAGAAGGTCATTTCTTACTGGTAAAAGGAACAATCCAGCAAGAGGATATACCAATAGCCAACATTTATGCCCCAAACATAGGTGCAACCACTTTCATAAAAGAAACTCTGTGACATTAAATCACACATAGATCCCAATACAATAATATTGGGAGACTTCAACACCCCTCTCACACCACTAGATCAATCTTCAAACAAAAGGTCAGTAAGATGCCTCAGACCTAAGGAATACCATAAAACAAATGGAGCTAGTAGACACATACAGAATATTCCACTCAACTACAGCTGAATTCACATTTTTTTAGCTGCTCATGGAACCTTCTCTAAAATAGACCATATCCTAGGCCACAAAGTGAGTACTAGCAAGTTCCAAAAATGTGACATAATCCCCTGCGTCTTTTCAGAACATAATGGAAAGAAACTAGAAATCAACTATAGGAAGACCCAGAGAAACCCCATAAACACAGGGAGACTGAACACCACATTGCTGAATGAGGAATGGGTAAGAGAAGAAATAGGGTGAGAAATTAAGAAATTCCTAGAAACAAAAGAAAACCAAGATATAACATATCAAAATCTCTGGAACAACCTGAAGGCAGTATTAAGAGGAAAATTCATAGCACCGAGTGCCCACATAAGAAGAACAGAAAATCACCAAATAAATAACCTAATGACACACCTCAAAGCCTTTGAAAAACAGGAACAGACTAACCCCAAAGCTAGTAGAAGATAGGAAATTATTAAAATCAGAGCAGAAATCAACGAAGTAGAGAATAAAAAAATAAAAAATCAACAAAACCTGGTTCCTTGAAAAAAGCCACTAGCCAACCTAACCATAAGAAAGAATCAACCCAAATTACTAAAATACTAGATGAAAAAGGTGATGTTACTACTGACAGCATGGAAATCCAGAGGATTATCCAAAACTACTTTGAAAAACTATACTCCAACAAAATGGAAAACCTAGAGGAAACTGACAAACTTCTAGACATGTACCACCTTCCTAAGTTGAATCAAGAAGATATAGAAAATTTAAATCAACCAATAGCAATCAAAGAGATTGAAGCAGCAATAAGGAGCCTACCATCAAAGAAAAGTCTAGGTCCAGATGGTTTCCCAGGTGAATTTTATAAAACCTTTACAGAAGAAGTAATCCCAATACTCCTCAATCTATTCTGTGAAATAGAAAGAAACAGGACTCTCCCAAACACATTATGAAGCCAACATCACACTGATACAAAAACCAAATAAAGACAGCTCATGAAAAGAAAACTACAGAACTATATTTTTGATGAACTTAGTTACAAAACTTCTAAACAAAATACTATCAATGGGCATTCAAAACAACATCACGAAAATCATCCATCATGACCAATTCGGGTTCATCCCAGGGATGGGCTGGTTCAACATACGAAAAACAATCCATGTAATCCACCACATAAACAGAACTAAAGACAAAAATCACATAATCATTTCAATAGATGCTGAAAAAGCATTTGACGAAATCCAATACCCATTCATGATAAGAACACAGCAGATAATTGGAATAGAAGGATCATACCTCAGCATGATAAATCAATATACAATAGGCCCACGGCCAACATCATACTGAATGGGGAAAAACTTCCAGAGTTCCCCTTAAAGACAGGAACAAGACAAGGATGTCCGCTGTCACCACTCCTTTTCAATATAGTACTTGAGACTCTAGCCAGAGCAATAAGTCAAGAGTAGGAAATAAAAGGAGTACAAATAGGAAAAGAGGAACTGAAACTATCTCTATTTGCAGGTGACATGATGTTATACTTAGAAGATCCAACGAACTCAACTAAAAGGCTCATAGAACTGATCAACAAATTCAGCAGTGTCTGGATACAAAATCAATCTTAAAAAATCAGAAGCTTTTCTGTATGCCAACCATAAATCCACTGAAAAATAAATCCAGAAGACATTTCCACTCACAATATCACCCAAAACAATAAAATACATGGGTAAAACCTAAACAAGGAGGTAAAAGACCTCTACAAGGAAAATTTTAAGACATTGAAAAAGAAATTGAAGAAGATCTTAGAAGATGGAAAGACATCCATGTTCTTGGCTAGGCAGAATAAATATCATCAAAATGGCCATTCTTCCAAAAGTGCTCTACAGATTCAATGCAATACCCATTAAATTACCAAAGTCATTCTTCACTGACATAGAAAAATCTGTTCTTAAATTCATTTGGAACAACAGAAAATCCAGAATAGCCAAATTAGTTCTCAGTAACAAGAACCATGCAGGAGGCATCACAACACCTGACTTCAAACTATACTACAAAGCCATAGTAATAAAAACTGCATGGTATTGGCAGACACCTAGACCAATGGAGGAGAATAGAAGACTCTGAAACAAAACACACACCCACAGCCAATTGATTTTTGACAAAGGGTTAAGGTAGCCTCTTCAACAAATGGTGCTGGCAAAACTGGCTAACCATATGCAGAAAAATAGAAATTAACCCCACTTTCTCACCTTGTACAAGAGTCAATTCAAGATGGATCAAAGACCTAGAAATCAGACCAGAGACCTTGCAGCTACTCGAAGAGGGCATAGGCCCAACACTTCAACACATAGGCACAGGTAAAGACTTCCTCAACAAGACCACAAAGGCCCAGGAAATTAAAATGAGGATCAATATGTGGGATTGCATTAAACTCAAGAGCTTTTGTGCAGCAAAGGAACAATCAAGAACCTCAACAGAGAGCTGACAGAATGGGAGAAGATTTTTGCCAGCTACTCCTCTGATAGAGGACTAATATCTAGAATATACAGAGAACTTAAAAAATCACCACCAGAAAACAAATAATTAAAAATGGGCAAGTGAACTAAATAGACACTTCATAGTAGAAGAAATGCAAATGGCCAATAAATGTATGAAAAAATGTTTAACATCATTATCAATCAGAGAGATGCAAATCAAAACTACCCTGAGATTTCACCTAACCCCAATTTAGAATGGCAATCATTAAAAACACAAACAACAACAAATGCTGGCGAGGATGTGGAGAAGTGGGAACTCTAATACACTGTTGGTGGGATTGCAAATTAGTGCAACCACTTTGGAAAACAGTGTGGAGGATCCTCAGAAGAATGGGAATGAAACTACCATATGACCCAGCAATACCACTTCTAGGCATCTACCCAAAAGAACTGAAACCAAACTACCGGACTAATGCATGTGTATCTATGTTTAAAGCTGCACAATTCACAATTGCCAAACTTTGAAACCAGCCAAGATGCCCATCAACTGGTGAATGGATTACAAAACTATGGGATATGTACACAATGGAATTTTATGCAGCCATAAAGAAGAACAAAATTATATCATTTGCAGGGAAATGGAGGGAACTGGAGAACATTATGCTAAGTGATATTAGTCAAGGGGGTTGGGGATTTAGCTCAGCAGCAGAGCACTTGCCTAGCAAGCCAAAGCCCAGGGTTCGATCCTCGGCCCTGTAAAAAACAATAGAAAAAGTATAAAAAAATACAAAACCCAGTGATATTAGTCAGTCACAAAGAGTGAAAAGTCAGATGTTCTCCCTAATATGTGGAAGCTAGGGAGAATGGGACTTGGGACTCCAGACAAAGAAGGAGAAAACTTTAGTTGAGCAAAGAAGGCAACCTAACTGAGGGAGATGGGAGGGAGGAAGAGGGAAATACACTAATGCATGTGATGTATATACACAAATTTATCAGAGTCAATCACTATGCTGAGCACGGAAAGGAGGGAAGGGGGAGGGAATAGGGTGGGATTTGAGGGAAGGCTAAATGAGCAATGTGTGCATGCATGCTTCTGATACCCTGACACTTATCAAAATGTATAACTGCAATGCATCAATAAATGAAATTAAAAACAACAACAACAACAAATAAACATTGAGACCCCCCTTTTCCAACCTAGAAACTTGTCATTACTTTTAGAGTTATGGAAAATGGGATGGGGTAGTGAAACTTTTCTCTTAATCATATTTAAAGTTTATCTCTCTTTGTCTTCAACTGTCAACAATTTGAGGCAACAAATACAGAAAAATCATAAAAAACCCCAAAAGAAAAACACTGGTATTCTTTGAAGATCTGTGTGGGGATTTAGAGATAGAATATGTGCTCCATGTTGGATATGTTTAGGTAATTATAAACACTTGCTAAACACAGCCCCCATGAACCTCTTTATTCCTTTTTGGCATGGAGGGAGTTGGATGATTTCCCTGCTCTCTAGAATGACTAATAGCAAGAAATCCACTAGAGTGGTGGGGATATTTGGGCAGGAACAAGGGACATCTCCTGATTGAATGACAGACTGAACCAGGGTCAGATAGTGGCCTTCACAACTAGAAGGTATTTTTAAATTATTTAAATTTTTAGGCATTTAAAAATTATTAAATTAGTAATAATGTTTACTAAGTATTAAAGGCTGTCCAAGTACCTTTTAAATGTTAACTTGCTTAATTTCCTTACAAATATGAATTTCATACCTGCCATACAAACATAATTTATTACCATCAAGGATTGACCTCTGGGGTCTGTTTTGTTAATGTCCAGACTCTTCAATTTTGGGGAATTCTGAAGAATAATGTGTTTCTGTGATGTTAAAAGATAGGACTGAGAGAATCTTCTGGGCTTTGGGCAGGGATAAAGCCCCTTTTCTGTCACCACAGCAATTGCCTAAACTTGAGTGGCAGCTCTCCTTCTCTTCCTCTGTCAGAGGCTAAAGAGACAAGTCAGACAGTGTCTTAAGGGGAAGCTACTTGCATTGAATATATTTTTTGGAAGAGCTCAGATTGCCTGCAGTTTAATATGAGTACGAATGTTTGATATGGGCTAGCTCTAGAGGGCAGGGATGCAAGGGTTTAGAAACTTCTGCAACAGGTTAAAAGACGCAGAAACAATTAAAAGTTTTTATTCCCTTTTGTGTGAACTTAAACCAGAAACACTTGCCAGATCACCCAAGGATTATTTTTAACTTCAGACACTCAGCTCTATAGTTGTCTGATAGAGAACATGATTCTTCATTTAGCCCTTCTTTTGTGGAAGGAACTGGCTACCCTCACACTACACTATTTTGCACAAAGATCCAAATGCAATGCAGTACTCCGTGGTTGTTTTCACATCTGTTGGTCTAAAATAGGGTTTGGTAGGCTTTTCCAGTGAAGGGCCAAAGATTAAATATTATAGGCTTTGTGGGTCACACATGGCCTTCTCTGCTGTATGATCTTTGTTTTCCTTCATTATACTTTAAAAAGGTAAAATTCTGATGTGTGCATGTATGAATGGATCACTTTGACTCTCACTATGATATATAATTACAATGTAGCAATAAACGTATAATAAAAGTAAAGCTCTTTCTTTTAGTTCTCTGTACAGAAACAGGTAATAGGCTGGATTTGGCCTCTAGGTTATACTTTTCTGATTCTTGTTCTAGAATCTTCTTTTTTGTGGTGCTGGGGATTGAATCCAGGGGAATTCTACCTCCAAGCTACACCCCCAGCCATATTTTAATTTTTATTTAGAAACAGGGTCTTACTAAGTTGCTTAGAGCTGTACTAAGTTGCTGAGGCTAGCTTTGAACCTGCGATCCTCCTGTCTCAGCCTCCCATATACTGGGATTACATATATATCCAGCTTAGAATCTTCTTATATTAATTTTTTGAGCACTTAGACACAGATTTAACAATTGTAGAAATCCAAAATAATCTGTATCCAATCTCGAAGTTGGAGTGCCTGCAGGTGGGCTTGACCAGCCAAGAAGCTATGATGACTTCTGTATTATTGTAATCTCACCATATGTATTATGTGTTTACAGAAGTGTTACAAGTGTGTTACAAGAGAAGGGAAGGGACAGTGCTGACCTTACTTGTGCTAGTCTAGTTATACACCACTTTTCAGCTCTGTGATGCTACTTTTTTTCCTTCATTTCTTCCCTTCTGTTACAGGTCTAGAATCAAACAATTCCAAACCTAAGTGTCTGTGAAGCTGAGTGTTCAGGTGCCTTTGAGGTATTTAGTCACACCTAGTACTAAGGGAGCGGCCACAGACAATGCAGCTTGCAGAGATCCGCCTCCTCACTTCCTGGCTCAGGAACTCAATGCTCTGAAACAGGCGAGGCGCCTGGTCTGCTGCCCTTTTGTGGGATCCACATAAGTTGGGGCAGGAATCCACAAGAGCTGCCCAAGAACCTGATAGATCTCTTTTTGAGTCATGATCTGTCTACTGTAAAAGATGCTGTACTTCAGTTGAGACACTGTCAATTTTGGTGTGAGTTCTGTTCTCTCTGAACATTATAAAGGAGGCTAAATGACACCAAGGAAAGAAAGAATACCAGAGTGGAAGTCTGGTTCTGCTTCAGACTATGTGGGAACCCCTAGGCAAGTTAGGGGAGGCATCAGTTCCGCTGCCTACAAGTATTATATTGGACTTATGGCCATGGAGTCCCTTTCACAGCCAGAGATTTTCTATGGTCACTAACATGCTTGAATGTCTGAGGTCCTTAAGAAATAGGTACACTTCCCTCTCTCCTAATTTAGGCTGATTTTGCTGAGTGTGGTACTCCACTAGTCCCCAGTAACACTGCCTCGTGTGCCTGGGTTATCCAGGGAGGAAGAAAAGAAAGGGTTTGTGACATTGTAATAACAGCTGACCATTTAGTAGAAACAAGCCTTGCCTTTACTGTTTTGTATAACTAGAAAAGGCTATGTTTTCTCTCCCCAATCCCAAGCCTATTCCTTTAGGCATGCAGGTAACTGTCCCTCCCCACCACCCATTTCTCCTCATTCCACCAGGGAACCCTGACTAAGGAACTAAGAAGTCCTATAAAGGGGAGGTCTCAAGTACCAACTGGCAGTCATTTGATGATGGCAGGTAGGTCTGACTCTAAAGAGGTTGTGTCCAGCAGAACCCATTTCCACAGGGATCTAGGAATCCAGGCTCCATGGCTGGGAGGCAGCAGGGGCTGAGGACGAGTGCACTGCCGGAGCATCTCGGGCGTGCAGACCCTGGAGAGCATTGTCGTAGACGGTGTTCACACTGGAACAGAGCAGCTGCTCCTGCAGCACTGTCACCCAACAGGTCGCCACCCGCCTGCCACACACAAGCCCAGCCCAGGACCTAGTGTGTTTCCGGGGTGGTGGCTCGCTGGAACAGGAGCCAGACTTAGATTCTGGGGCCTGATTCGTTTCCTTCTTGAGCTTCCTCTCCGGCTCCTGTGTGATCTGAGGGCATCATACTCCTTTCTCCGACGCTCCTTCTCTTCGGCCTTCTCGGCTTCCGCACTCCGCACCCGAGCTTCCTTAGCTCGCTGCTTGGTGTGACTCACGCCTCTTCGCTGCCTCTCCACTTTCAACAGTTGCTGCCTCTCGCTCCTGATCCACCTGCACGGCCTTCATGTGCCATAACACCTTTTTTTGCACACTGTAGGTTTTGAAAGGGGGTTTGAAAACAGAAATTCCTATGTGTGTATCTACGGTATCTTTCAACTTCAGGTTCTATATTAGTAGGACAATTTTGCTGCAGTTTTAGAGAGTAGGAGTATTTTACTAAACTTGGTACAGTGTAAATAACTCAGATGGTTATCAACATATCTTGATATATTTAATGTGTATGCATATATGTACACATACATATATGAACACATATAAATTGATGTATACAAATTTATTTTCTAATCTAGTACCCAATCTATTCTGTAGGTTATACATTGAAACAAACCAAAATCGTTATACAATAAAAATTTAATGTATATTGGTGGCTCTTAGGGTGGAGAATGCTAACAAACTATGACCCTCCCAAGCATCAGTCCAATTAAGATAAAGGAATTTGATGAAGATCAAAATGTTGGGTTGCTGCTGATAGAGCTGTATGAAAATAGCTGAGGTGTGAGCTGCTAATGATTGATCCCTGGAGTTAGAACTGCTCACCTAGCCTTAGGCTGCTCCATGTGACTCCAGTCCTCCTCACTAGGGTGGCATCTTTCCTGCCCCCTGTACTATGGTCTTTGTGGAGAGAACTGCTTTAGCCTCAGGCTGCTCCACACAACTTCAGTGTGTGAGCCACTGGGGTGGTGTCTTTCCTCCCCTCTACCATGCCTCACTGTCTTTGCTGGGGGCAGAGAGGAGGTATGAGCTCAGTACACCCTTCCACCCACAACTCAGAAGCAGGAGGCTGAGCCTTTCTAATTAGGATAGTAGATTTATTCTTCAAAGTGGAGACCCCAAAAGAGAAACTGCTGCTCACTGTGAAAGGCACCCTGATAACTATTTTATCATTTTATGTGAAACTAGATGAAAAACAGATTGACATTTCAGCTTCTTCTTAGTCTGAAATGGTAAATCCGGTTTGGTCCTATGTGTGTTTTGTTCTGGTCAGTGACATTCATGTCAGTCTAATGACTTATTGTGCGGCCAAAATGCTGGAAGTGATCTGGTATGTGTCACCTAGCCTGGGAGCAGCAGTGATGCCTGCCACCCAGCCCAGCACACCCAAGGGGCCTGATGATAGCCGCGCTCGCTCATTGCATTTCAGTGCATTCGATTCTGGTCATCTGGACCAGTAAAATGACTGGTGGGGAGGAAGGCTCATTTGGGCCAGTTTAAATCAAAATGAAAGGAGCAGAAGAGGGCTAAATTGCTCTGGTAGTCTCTCTTCCTAACACCAACCATCCCACAGCACATAGAAACCCCTGCACTTTCTCTCTCATCACTTCTAGCAACCTGTATTAATTTTCTGTATAACTGAGTGAGGGGTCCAGGGGGGATGGGGCCATCCTCTCAGTCATCTTATTCTCTTCAGTTCTTCCCTTCCCTCTCCATCTGCCTTCTGTTTTCCCTGCTCCTTCCTTCTACCAAATACTCAATTAGTACTCACTCTGTGCCACTGTGCTGGGGGACACAGTAGCAAACAATTCAGATGGCATTTGAGCACTGAAGAGGATCTGCAGGTCCATGAACAGCCCAGACACCCAAAGAGGCAGACACCTTTCCTTGCTGCTTTGGTTTGCATAGAATTCACTGAGCTATGGGATGTGTAGATTTAAATGGTTGTTGTTGTTCTTTCAAACTTAATCTGGAAACTTAATTCCATTTGGTAGTTTTCTGATTTTTGAATCATTTTATATGAAAAGTTCTTAAAAGTCTTGGTCATATTTATTTATTTATTTGTGGCACTAGGGATTGAAACCACGGGCGTTCTATCTTCGAGCTACACCTCCAGACCTTTTTTTATTTTCTTTGTTTTGAAAGAGGGTCTTGCTAGGTTGCCAGGAGTCTTGCTATGTTGCTGACACTGTCGTCGAACCTGTCCTCGAATCTTCCTTTCTCAGCCTCCCAAGTACTGGGATTACAGGTATGTACCACCACACTCATCTGGTTACATTTATTTTACATTTAGTAAATTGCTTATATTAAAACTTTTTTGAAAGAATATGAAACAGAAGTGTATGGAATTGGGCAGGGCCAGCAGCACCATTATGGTTAATAGAGAATGAGTAAAACATATAGCATGTAGCATATTAGTACTTCTCAAGAAGCAGGTATAAACTGTCTTGTCAATTTTCTTTTAGGCTCATATCTACTTTTAGTATTCAAACATGTTAATGCTTTTGTTTTTAATTTGTAAATGTGGTCAATGAGGAAGAGAATTTTTTAATGGCAGGAAGGCTATGTAAAAGGCCAGGAGCCAGAGTAAATCTATTTGCCTAAGTAATGATGGTGAATGGCAGGCAACTGAGTATCAGAAGGAATAAGGGTACTTTGGGATCATCTCAGGTAATGCATGGGACAGTCACAGAACTAATAATCAACTCCACATGTGACATATGAACACAATATAGGAGCTTTGGGAGGGGTTTGAAATTAGTTTTAGTTTAAGAGATATGATTTCAGAAACTCACTTTTGCACAATAATAGTACTCAAAATCACCACTAAAGTGTCCTACCCAATCCTCTGAGAGCAGCTTCTCTTCTCTCTACACTTACTTCTACATCTTTGGAGAATTACTTGCCCTATGAGTGTTCTCATACTAGTAACAAGGCAGCCTGAGATGTCTGAGCCTTTCCTTTTTTCTCTGATCCACCATTGGAATCAATTTACCTTGATTTGCGACTTCTGATTTTACCCAGGGCATAAATGACTTGTGGCTGACCATGCTCCCTGCAGTGGATTTTTAACCTCTCTTTACTTAATATATTTATGATAAGGGTCAGAGACACTTCATTCAAAAGTAGCAGGGGGTCTAATAGCTTCTGAGAGTGAAAGATTCTTTCTTGCCTTTTGATTTAAGAAAGTTTGAGACAACCCAGGAGTAGAAGCAGGCTGGGAGAACAGAGCAACAGAGCAAGCTGAGGTTTGGCTGAAGTGTCACTTGGTTGCCCAGCAGGGCTGAAATGATTTAATAGAGAGCAGATGATGTAAAGTAATGGAGAGAGTCCAAAAGATCAATTGATAGGTTCCACATACCAGGCATGCAGCCCTCCTCCTGGAGATGGACATCCTCTCCTTTTTATTCTAATAAAGAGGGTGAGATGTCATCCAGCTGTCACATTGAAATATGTCTCTTAGTAATGACTGCAGAATGGTGGGATAGTTAAATGCTTTGTGTGGGAACATCTTACTCCTTTCTTCTTGATATAGTGATTAGGGATGGAGGATGAGTTATATGCCAAAAAAAATGACAACTCACATGTGCTTTTAGTGCAGACACAAAAAATAACACAGCTGTTTCACAAAGGTGAGATAAATTCTACAAGCAATAGAAATGAGAATATTGTTCATGTTCTTGTGTAAGTGAGAATATTGCTAAAGTAAGCCTATAAAAATTTCTCCTTAAACATCTGTACATCCAGTTGATATAGCATATCTATATTTATTGTCAATGGAATGATTTTATGATACATTTAAGAGAAAAAGATTACCAAATAGATGCTTCTACTTTCTAAAATGCATATTTTATATAACAGTTTGAAAATATATGCATTAAAATATCAATAATGCTTATCCATGGGGGGTGGGATTATGAGAAGTTTTATCTTCTTTGTATTCCAATTTTTCTATAAAGAAGATATGTTATTTAGGTGAGAAGGAGTTTTAAATTAAAAATAATTTTCTTTGTGAGTTGAGTCTATGTTTCAAAAATCTAAGGTTTCTTTATGACTTCTACCTTAAACACAGAACTTTAGTATACAACATTACTGAGGCTTTGTATCCCAGGTTCACCATTTCTGATGCTTCTGCCTTCTTTGACATTTTGATGGCCAAAGACACTGAACAGCTAGAGGTTTCTCAAGACCCTGATCAGGACTCTGATTCAACTGCTTGTTATTCATGTGATAAACCAAGTCATACCCAAAAGGGAGAAGACACGAGTTGGGTATTATTCCTGCTGAAGACCTTTTCACCTCCATCCGTACAAATATGACTGAGTTCCAGTTTATCCACTTCTAAAAAGCTTTAATTCATATCTCTAGCAATCAGAGAAGCATTTTTAATTATATAGCTATTTTCATTTAAAAATTATGTGTAGGATAGCTCAGAAACATGAGTGTACTTGTCTTTTTAAATACATTCAAATCTATTTATACTTTCTAATCACTTGCTGGAACAGCTTCCCTATGAGCAGACAGTCCATCACCTTCCACTTGAGGTTTACTGTTCACCCTTTGACTTCCCACTGCCTTAAGGATGTGGGGCTCAGTCTAATGGGAACCAGCCTTCTCTACCAAGAGCCATGCAAGGGGGACTGAGTGGCTCCCATGGCCATTGCTTCTGGGAGCCACCAGGTGTCACTGTTCCTGGTGAGGCTGGTTCTTGAGGCTTGCGTGCCTGGTCCTGCTTGGGACATGGGGTGTCCAAGTTTAGACTCCAGTGTTACTGGTCCAGTGCTCTCTCACAAAGCACAGGACACAGTCGTATACCCTTCCTGACCAGGTCTCCCTGTCCCAAACCCTTTGTTTTTGTCTTGAGCCCTAGTTACCAGCTGGAGTCTCCAGAGAATTTTATTCAGTGGGCCTTTTTATCTTTTATCTTTCCATGCCACTGTCTTGGTTAGATCTCCTTGGACCACTACACAGACCACTCCACAGAGCTTTGAACCTCAGAGATCAGGGGTGCCATATCAGTGCTTCTCATCCCCTTCCTCCCAGGGCTCTGTGCTCCTGCTGTGAAATAACACAGCAGAGGGCTGGTCAGTGTGCTTAGGTTACCATGTTGGCTAGTTGTCAATAATGGAAGTTAGCTTCCTGCCTTCTCAGAGGCTGGGAGTTAGGGTGATTTCTTTTTTGATGAACACATTTCAAGTGATGGTTTGGAGAGGGTTGTCCTTGAGAATGACATTTGTAAGAGATTTACACTCAAAGGGGAAGATAATGAACTTACAGTTGCAAGTTATCTAAAATAAATGCTATAAGAAAAGGGAAGTCAGGGAGCTGTGGTCAGAAAGTCTATCTAAAGTTTAGACAAACTGAGGGGAAAGTAAGACCATCTTTGTTAGTGGCAGCCTTCATCTACAACCACAATAGGTTCTAACTCATCTCTCTCCTACCTACATCCTAATGGCATGTGTGCGTGCGTGCGTGCGTGCGTGCGTGTTTCCCTGTATCTACATGGCTATAATTGAGTTTTCTATGGTGGGGCCAACAGACATCTTACTTATGATAAATTTTGTCATAGTGGATCTTGGCATAAAATACTATCACAAATTTGGTGGGAATCCTCTTGGTGGTAAGTGGATACTTCATACAATGCTTTCGGTACAAGGAAAGTTAGGAAATTAAAACTCCTCATGAGGATGCTAGATGGCAAGTTTATGTTTTTCTTTTTAGAAAGAAAAAGTTGTTCTGCTTCAACTTTATAAACAAACTGGCACCAGTGTTCCTGCTGCACCTCCAGGTCAGCGACGCAGAGAGAATTTACTTTCTTAGCAGTCACCTCGGTGCCATTTTCTATTATGTATGAGCTTAAAATGTATTGCAGTGTATCTCATTTGTTCTTACTCAATGGATAAAGGAACAGATCAGGAAGCCGGTGAAATTTATTTGATTGCTAGATTTTTTAGAGACTTTTTAAAATTCCATATAACTATCTTATGGTTCCCATGAGGAATGATGACCAGAATTATTAAGTCTGTAGATGGAGAGATAATAAAGAAACCTCAGTCCAATTAGGAACTTGTTTTGTTGTCTATCTTTGCCAATCAAGTCAAGTTCTACAAAAACGAATGTTCTCGAGCACCTTTGTAAGGGACACAGTGTGTTGTTTGTTCTCTTTGTCACCAGTGAGAAATAACTTTGACATTTCTATTGATAATAACTCCCTTGCAAAGTATATTGACACTTCAGTCATTTTTGAACCAAATCAACAAATAACAAGTACCTGTTCTGTAAAACTCATCCACGCAGATCTTGCTCACAAATGATGCAGGCTGTTGAGGAGCCAAGATACAGACATGTGGATAGTGAAATGACTGCTTGAGTAAATGTTCAACATATCAGCAGAGATTTTGTCTTGAGGGTATGTGGGTAGTTGCAAAGTGAACTCTGCAGACATTAATTACTGCAGGTGGTGAGAGGATGGGAAGAGCATGTAGGAAACAGGCTTCAATTCCCCCACCCCCCGCCAAGCCCACATGTCTTTTGTTTTACTGTTTTGCTTAGCACATACATGTCTTGAATTTTTCCCATGCACATACCTCTTCTCTCTTCCCTGTTTTCCTGTGCTCACTCTTCATTGCAGATAAAAGATCCATTCTTAATTCTATAAAGTCATCATCATATGTTACATTCTTGCTTCTAAATAAGCTCTCCTCTCTGCAGGAATGCTTCTATTTAAAAATTTCCCCAATTTGTTTCTTCTATCTTGCTAACTTCTCTTAGTTAAAACCCATGACTTCTTCTAGAAAGTTTACTTAGAACTTGTTCTTCCTGACTTCCCCAGAACTCACTTTTTGCCCTTTGGAAAGAGTATGGTGAGCAGGGCGTGGTGGCACACACTCGTAATCCCAGTACTCGGGAGGCTGAGACAGGAGGATCACAGGTTTGTGGCCAGCCTCAGCAACTTAGTGAGGCCTCCGCAACTTACTGAGACCCTATCTAAAAATAAAGAATAAAAAATAGGGCTGGGGGTATATCTCGGAGGTAGAATGCCCCTAGGTTCAGTCCCTAGTTCCACACACACAAAAAAAAGAGTAAGGTGGCCGAGTGTGGTGGCGCACGCTTGTAATCCCAGTACTTTGGGAGGCGTAGTTCCACACACACAAAAAAAAGAGTAAGGTGGCCGAGTGTGGTGGCGCACGCTTGTAATCCCAGTACTTTGGGAGGCGGAGACCAGAGGATCCGGGTTCGCGGCCAGCCTCAGCGCTCTCTCTCTCTCTCTCTCTCACTCACTGTCTCTCTCTCTCGCAACTTCGTGAGACCCGGTTTCAAAATAAAGTATAAAAAATAGGGCTGGGGGTATAGCTCGGAGGTAGAACCCCCCTGGATTCAATCCCCGGTACCGCAAAAAAAAAAAAAAGAGTATGGTGGGTGGGCCATGCTGGGCACACTTCGGTTCAAACCTTTGCTGTGCCATGTTCTGTGTAACACATTTCTTAACATCTCAGAGAAGCGGTTTTCTCATCTTTAAAATGGGGATGTCTATGATTAATTTTTTAATATCAGAATTATGGATTGTGGTAGTCAGCTTCCCATCCCTGTGACAAAATACCTGAGAAAATCAACTTAAAAGGAAGAAAGATTTATTTTGGCTCATGCTTTCAGAGGTTTCAGTCCATGGTTACTCGGTTCTGTTGTGGACCTGTGGTGAGGCAGAACACCACGGCAGGGAGTGCATAGTGGAAGAAAACTGCTTACCTCTTGGTGTCTGGGAAGGAAAGAGAGAGATAGGAAGTGACTGTGGACAAAATACAGTCCTCAAGGACCCCTCCCCCAGGCCCCACCTTCTTAGTTTCCATACTAATTATGAATCTATCAATGGATCAATCCATTGATGAGGTTAGAGCCCTTACAGCCCTAACAGAGGTCCCACCTTTGAACCTGTTGCTGTGGGGACTGAGCCTTCAACACATGAGCTTTGGGAGACGCTACATTTCAGATCCAAACCATAGCATAGATGTATGCTATGGGCATATATGTAAAAGAAGGCATAGGTTTTTTTCTTTGCCCACTGGAGTATACTCAGGCTTAGAATTATATCTGGTAGATTGAATTAGAAGTTTATATACATATTAACCAGAGTTTATAATTGAAAGCAGAAGTAACACTCTGATAACTAGAATATAGAAAGCTCTAGAACAGATGAGTATTCTTGCTCTGATTTTTATAAACTTTTACATTTACAAATAATGAAATGGATTGTTTTTGGGAGTGTATAATTCTATGAGTTTCTTCACATGTGCAGTTTCACATGTAATTATTGGGTGAATGAATGAATGAGGCAGTTTATTTGACACAGAGTTGACTGTCAGTACATACTTCTTTGTGTAAGGATATATCCACTTACATATCCATGTTAGTACTGTAGCTATAGCTGTTCTTCCCCAGCACTCTGTGCATAGGATTTTTGGCAGCAATATCTCACTAAGTCACTGCCACCATTAGACATGATTGGACAGCCTGTATCTTGGGCCCTGTGCTTTGGTCTTGCTGTTGTGTGGTCTACTGACAGGCATCTTGCAGACACTGTTAAGAAATAAAAATTCTTAGGCCTCATTCCAGACCTACTGAATCTCCTTTCTGGGGTAGGGCCCAGGAATTTGCATTATAACCTGCTCTCCAGCCAGTGCTCATGCACACTGCTTGAGAGGGCCCTGCTCTGTCCTTTCTGTAATGCATGCCCTCTTACTGGGGTACCCCATCATTGGACATGCTTCAAATCTAGGCTGTAAAACTCTATCTTGAGTCTTTTTCCAGAACCTGAGTGGGTCTCATTCTCAGTTTCATCAAGGGCCAGCATGTTGTAGGGGCTGTGGACAGAGCTTGGGCATGTGAGGGTGTCCACACACATGTGCCAGGCCCTTGCCAGGCAGCCTGGAGGTGGGGAAGGAAGGGAGCAAGCTAGAGTCTGGGGACTGGTTTTTCTGTTCTGCTAGTTCTAAATTTGAACCTGCCTTTTGGGTAGTTTTGAAGTTATATTTATCAAGATTATAGGACAGAACATATTTAACTATTCGTTAGTTTGATGTATATAATTTAGATATTCACATATATGGTATGCAGATCTGTGTTTGTACCCTCAGCCTAGATTTGCAAATGTTGCAGTTGAGTTTGCCCAGAATACTTTTTTTTTTTTTTGCAGTACCGGGGATTAAACCCAGGGGCATTCTACCTCCAAGCTACACCCCCAGGCCTATTTTTTGTTTTATTCTTTATTTTGAAACAGGGTCTCACTAAGTTGCAAAAGCTGGCTGTGAACCTGGATCCTCCTGTCTCAGCCTACCATGTACTGGGATTACAAGCTTGTGCCACCACGCCCAGCTCAGAATTCTTAATGTTGGTTTCCATACTGTGTCTTCTACTTGGCTGAGAACTCCGTGGGTCAAGGACTGGGTCTTCATTGTTCTGTATCATATCTGGCATAGATTACTTAGTACATGCATGCTGAATGGTGAATAAATGAATGAGTGCCTCTGTGAAGGGCGAGGCTGTCAGGAAAAACCATGTGAGGGAAACGCTGGGCCCACATGGTTGTTCCTGGGATGTGGTCAGAGAGCTTACTGCACAGATGCAGTGTCTTCAGCAGGCAATGCTTTCTACTAACACATAAATTGTTGGAATTTGGGAAAACTTATAGGGTGTAACATTGACATAAATCTATTCCTCAGACCAAACCAAACATTATGTTTATAGTCCATATAAGATTGTTGTTATAGGATATTTTTATCTCTCTAAAATTCGTATATTGAAGTCTTAATCCCAAATGTGACTGTACTTGGAGATAGGACCTCTGAGGAAATTATTAAGGTTAAATGAGGTCATAAGGGTGGGGCCCTGATCTGATAAGATTAGTGACCCTATGAGACACCAGAGCTCTATCTTACCTTCCTCTCCCTCTCCCTTTCCTCTTCCTCTCCTCTTTCCTCCTTTCTCTTTCTCCATGTCTATTTCTATCATCCCTTTTTCACTCTGCATATACACACTGTGTGAGGACATAGTGAGAAGGTGACCATCTGCAAGAGTCCTCACCAGGAACTAAACCCTGCTGGAAGTTTGATCTTGGATTTTCTAACCATCAGAATTATGAGAAAATAAATTCCTATTATTTAAGCTGTATTGTCTGCAGTGTTTTGTTATGGCAATGCAAGCTGACCAATACAGCGAGAAAGCATTCTAAATGCCATAGATTAATTACGTGTAATGAAAACAGCTGTCAAACTAGTCTGAAACCATGGCTTATTACAATTAAGTGTTCGATACAAACTAATTAAATTAGTAGTTCCCAGGTGTTGGCTATATAGACAGTATAAATTATGCATCAAGGCAGGAAGCTCTGTCCATACTAAGACCTTATTTTGCTGGTTCTTGTTTTATGTGTGACATTTGGTTCTGGTTTTATTATAATGCCTCATGTCAGCTATATCATGGAGTAGTAGCATACCTGATCAAGCTCATGTGGATATTGAATATTTAAATAGCTTTGTATATTTTTCTCTCTCTCTTTGAAATTCTTCTTTTACTAACAAAGGCCACATCCCACAGACATTCTTAGATCTTGCTGGCTCTGTATCAAGGAAAGTTGGAAAACAAAAGCTTTATAAATATAAGATGTATTATTAATGCCTGCTGCTGTGAAATGTTGATAATAAATAGGAGCTGATGGCATCCACTGCAATTTCTCACTCAATTTTGATGGTTGAGGAGGAGCACAGATTTCCCGGAAGAGTGAAAACAGGTTGTCTTGGTTTCTGCTCTTCTTGCCAATGTGGGGTCATCACTCTGTTTTCTCTCACTAGTGGTGGCATAATGCATTTATTTGGACTGCCATTCAATTGTCATTTCAAAGGGACATCTGGCATTTGGACTGCTCTTGAGTGGCTATTGATTTTTTTTCTAACATTTTATCTGATTCGCTTAATAAATTTGATAGTTTGGAAGATTCCACCAACAAACCAATATTTATTAAGAACCCGATCTGTGTGCCAGACCCTAGGCCAAGCTAGGAGAGATTTGTGAAGGAGCATGAAGTTCATCCTGGTCCACAGAGAACCTAGAGTCCAATTGAGAAATTAGGACATATACACAAAATCACCGTGAGTCACCATAGCTGTGTGTGTGAAGTACCAATTGTACTACACAAAGCAGGAAACCATTTCAGGATGGAATTGCTTCCAGCTTAGGAGATAAGGGGGTGTCCAGGAGAAGTGTCTGGTACCACTCCAGTGATTCTTTGAGTAGTGACTTTCAAAGTACATCAACCCTGGGTTATGAATGCAAAAATTAATTGATACACAACTATATAAATATGGGTGTGTATTAAAACAAGTTTCACCAGATTATACTTAATCCTTCCTATAGACTGGGCCCTTTGGTCTATTCTATTCATTTTTGTGTGTGTGTGTTGTACTGGGGGTTGAGCCCAGAGGCTGTCTACCTCCAAGCTATATCCGCAGCCCTACTTTATGTTTGTTTTGAAACAGGGTCTCACTAGGTTGATGAAAGTCTCACTACTTGCTGAGGCTGTCCTCAAACCTGCAATCCTCCTGTCAGCCTCCCAAGTACTAGGATTACAAGTGTGCGCCACCACACCCGGCTTCTATTCATTTTTAAGTACTCTATTCTATGAAAATATTTTATGAAAAATAATGTTAGTTGAGAACTCAATAAATTGTTAAATGCCCACTAATTGGTGAATATCCTTTATTAGTCTGTTTTCCAGAGAAACAGAACCAATAGGAAGAATTCTGTCTCCCTCTCCTCTTCTCTTCTCTTCTCTTCTCTTCTCTTCTCTTCTCTTCTCTTCTCTTCTCTTCCCTTCCCTTCCCCTCCCTCCCTCCCTCCTCTCCTCTCCTCTTCTCTTCTCTTCTTTTTCTCTTCTTCTCCCTCCTCCCCCAGTGTATTGGACAGGGTTCTCTAGATTAACAGAATACACAGAATGAGTATATTTTAAAAAAGGATTTATCAGATGGCTTACAGTTTGCAGCAATTTAGTCCCAGGTTCTGACTGCATGTGGAGGGTCAGAGGAACCAGTAGCTGGTCGAACGGTCTAAGAGCTGGAGTCTTAGGATTGGAGCAACCACTAATTCAGTCCCAGTCCAAGACGTGAAGATCAGAAAGCTTCTTCGGAGAAACGATGGTGGAGTTTCAGTTCCAAGAGCAGGAGGCCGAGAAGATCGAGCTCTTCGG